>JAVSBS010006120.1:63709-143591 GCA_033124195.1 Coracias cyanogaster
TGGAAATCATTGTACTATAGTATAAAATAAATAAAAATACTGACTAGTTAAAAAAAAAAAAAAGTATATTTTTGATAGGAGGAGGTTTAAAGCCAAAGCACTAATTAGCCAACACAGATGCAGGAAGTTAGATTTTGATGATATGATCAGATGTAAAGGAAGATAATACACAGTCAAAGAGGGGAAAATGATGCATTATACCCTCAAGAAAGGGATTTGATTTGTTTGCCTTTTAAAGTCAAGTGCTGAAGCCGAATGAGCTGAAACCCATGGATGGAGAGGAACATCTGTGATGGGGATGGTCCAGAATATGCAACATATGGAACGATCAGACAAAAGCCCATTTCAACTTCAGGGGAAAAAATGCAACCCTCCCCTGCAACTACAGATCCTAGAGAAAATCCCACAGAAAAGGAAGGTCAGTAGTAACTAGCAAACGCTGATGTTTCAGATGTAGCTGTAAGGAATACACCTGTGGAGCAGCTGGCATCTTGGCCTGGCCCTGCGCTGAAGCAGTTATTTTTCCTTTTAACAGCAGAAGCAGACTCATTTCCTCTGCAGAGCAGGGAAGGAGAAAGGCATAACTCATACAGAACAGAACCGTGAAGTCATTCTTAACATGTGCAATTCAGTCATTTGGTGCACAGGTTCTTCTTGCTGATAATACTTTGTCCACCCATCTAGAAAGCTCTTTTAAGACTATATAATGACATGAACATCAACAGTAGGAGTGGACTAAGACAGCATGCTATTATTAGCCTGAAGATTCACCAGACATCAGCTCTCTCATTCTTCTCATTTGCTCTTTTACCTTAATTTCAGGAATTCACATGCTAAACAGCAGTGTGATACTCAAAGCCCTCTCAGAATGACTATCTCCAGCAGATATTCAACAAAATCACTCTGTTCTAGATTCTTTTGGGACTAAGCTGCAGAGGCAGGCAAAAGCAAATATCTACTTGAGAGCCTTTCTTGCTCAGGGGACAAACTAAAATAACATGTTTGGGGCCAAGGGCTTACCTCCTATCCTGCTGGACTTCTGCCCTACAAATTTCAGTGACAGCAGACGTTTGTGAGCGACCGTCACTATATAAACTGATAGAGTGCAATGCAACCTCATTTTTAACATTGACTTTAACCTGCTGAAGGTTCATAACTTCCAGCTTGGAGTGACAAATATTGCATGCATAGTTCTTCCCCTAATAATACAAGTGTTCAAGCTTTTATCATTAATAGAAAAGAAATCACATATTTATTAGAAAGCTAGAACACTTTAAAGAGGTTGAAATTTGTTTACTCAATCGCCCAGCTGGTTTGGTAGAAAAAGGAGATATTTCCTTGAAATTCCAACATACTGCTCACTATTAAAAGGCTATTTCTGAAAACATCCTTAAGAGTATTTTTACAAGAAGAAAAAGTGATATGCAACATGACAGAAGCTAGATTTTTTCCCCCGTCTCCCAAAAGTCTTTCTTGGGCTGAAGGTCAGAAATATCAGATGTTCTAGGTTTTTTAGGCAGGGATTTGGAACAGGTGTTGATGGCTAATCCAAATGCTGGTTTCTTGCATGTGGTATTTAAGGAAGTGAAAGAAACAGGACCATCTCCAAAAGTTGTGAAATAAATATGTAAAGAGCATTTTGGTAAAATCAACTCTTACCTTTCCTTAGAAGTTTGAAAACATTTTTACTTCATTTCTCTTGTACTTCTAGAAGTGATTCTATGAGAGAAAAAAGTTCAAAATTAATATCCTTTGTTTCTAAAGGGATAAACAAGAAAATTTAACTATCAGATCAGAAAAGTCATATCTCCCATCCTTCCTTTTTTCCCATTTTTTGGGGGGAGGGTTCTTTGCTTTCAGAAGAAAAGCCTGGGGTTTATCCCAGCTACAGCCTTGTAAAAACTCTTGTAAGGCACATCAGTATAATTACTCTTATTACTCTACATGGGGACGAAACAAACTCCAACTCCTGCTATTTTTAAAAAAGTGACAGGCACCTGTGATTGTAACAACTGACATAAATTCAGAATTTCTAAACATTGTCCCTTATGGGTCCCATTCCATCCTGAAGAGCAGACCATTATCAGCCACAATCAGGAACCTGGATATTTTGATTGCCCAGTTCGTGGTCCCTTCACCAGATTATGATTTTTCCCTTGGAAATAACACACAAATATTGCTATTTACTCAGTTATGGTTTTTGGATACCAAGCTGACAAATATTTTATTTAGTAAGAAGCTACTATTTGTTAATATTCCTTGTACAACAGTACAAAACATGTGGGATTAAATGTTGGGGGCATCTTAAACGAGGGCCAGAGGACTGCCACAAGCATTAAGGAAGCCTCAACGTCAGGGATATTTACAGTTGCCATTTCCCACCAATAAGTACAACAACGTGCTTGCGGAGGTATCCTTCAACCCAGCTTCTTCTCGGTCTCATTTTAATGCTATTCTGATTAATGAATATACAATTGTAGAAACAGCAAAATAAATCTGGGCAAGTCACACAAGACTTTTCTGAGGTATATATAAAAATGCACATAGGTCTTTTCCTGGTCAAATGACAGAGCAGGACTTAAGGCAGTTCTCACATGAAATATCTTTTTTTAAGCTCTGTATACAGAATCAGGTTTTAGATTCACATAGGCAATATTGTATTGGCTAGAATGGAAAATCACATTTGTGCATGCCAAAACCCCAGAATAATTTCATCAGAAATAAAGCCAGACTCAGAAGAGCTGTTAAGGAGAACAGAAAAGAAGCTTTCTTTTAATTGCTGAAGTGAGATACTCAAATTAATAGAAGATCACTTCTGCATGATGGAAAATGCTACCAGATAAAATAATGTGTGCTCAAATAAAAGGCAATAAAGCATTAAAGTTCTTGTGGCATTTAATCAGAAAACCAAATATAGGCATTAATAAACAGAAGTGACTTAGGCAATTATTTTAAGTTTTTAAAATTAATTTGTTTTGCATTACTTCATACTTGGAACTTGTACATTAATATTAAATACAGCTAAGCAGTTAAGAGTTAATTATATAGTGATGCAGTTAACTGCATACTGATGATAGCAGAGTTGTTCCAAAAAGGAAGGAGTAAGAAATCAGTTAAGATTTTATCAGATACTTCCTGGATGTTGGGTTACCTAACTTTAACAGTGACATAGGGACAGCATTTCTGAGCTTTGGTATTTTCTGCATTCCATTTAATGCAAATACACATTTTACCACATAAGACAAGATGGCTTGGCCGCTTTTACCCATGGTCAACCATTTCCAGAAACTCTCCTGGTAAAATCTTGAGCCCAGAGAGATCATCAGCAGCTTTTATCTCAATTTCTATACAGATTTTATTTTTGTTAACATAGTAGTCCTTTAACTACTACCATACAAAGACATAAAACTTCACATAGAGTACATAATATACTATATGAATTATTTTCCCAAATGATAACTTAGTATTAACAAAATTAAAACTTCTTTCCAATCACCACTGCTACCGCTTTTTTTATAATCAGGATTAAATGCCAATTACTTAGAAAGAAGCATTATGCTTAATTTGCTCATTTGCAGTACTGGCAAGCAGCACACTAACTAGATACAGTTATCAGCTGTAAAAACCTTATTAAGCAGAAATAGGAATTAATTAGATCTGCAACTCTACAATCAAAGAGGGTCAACACCCTAAGGTTGCTTGAGGACTTTTGTTTGACCTACAGATGATTACTATAATAAAACGCCCTCAGAAAGTTAATTCAATGGGGAATGTTTTATTTATCACTTACATACACTATTTGATAGCATGACTGCAAGTCAGGTTACAATTGTTTATTTATAAGAAGGCTTTAAGTTTTGAGTCCAGACCTTAATGTTGCATAATACATAGCAAGTGTCTTCCATGCCAGCAGTCTAAAACCAAACACAAACCATTCCTGGAGCTTTTTATTTCTATTGTACTTGCATGTACAGTAGCAAGCCCTAAGCTATCCATTAAGAGACTTCCCAGAGTAGTAGCTGCACACTTTTGAAGAAAAGGAAATAACTTTAAAAGTTTCATGCTATTTTGCCATCATTTCCTGTTTTACAGCATTCTTTTCTGAGATTCTTCTATCACGTGATTAGAAATATACCTGAAAATGTGTCAATTCCCTAGCTAGCGTCAGGAAGAATAAACAATAATAAAAACGTCAGTGCAATATCAAAGTAGAAGGAAAAACATAAAAATGGTAATTCCCTTCCCCTTTTAGTTGAAAACTATTTTGACAAAGAAGAAATTGAACTAGTACCACTAACTGTGACTCTACCACCAGGCCAGAATGCTGCTTTAAAGGCAAATGGAGCCCAAACATGCCAGGATCACAA
Organism: Coracias cyanogaster; assembly: GCA_033124195.1. Taxonomy (NCBI): domain Eukaryota; kingdom Metazoa; phylum Chordata; class Aves; order Coraciiformes; family Coraciidae; genus Coracias; species Coracias cyanogaster. The sequence continues at coordinate 68,077 of JAVSBS010006120.1, forward strand.
CTGGATTGCCATTTTCCCCGTTGCAGACCATTATGGACCAACGGGCGCCATGTTGACTCTGCTGAAGCAGCTTCACACCCCTGGGGCATGAAGCCAGCCCCAGTGCTCCTGTTCACATTACAGGTAGAAACATGAAAGAATTTCCCTCCCCTTGCCTACTCAGCACAGGTGGAGACGGCTGTTACCTGATGAAGGCAAACCGGACTGGAGAGCCTGCCGTCCTGGGTCACCACCCATTTCCACGAAGGGGAATCTCACGTAGGGGAGCAGGGAGGACACAGGTGGTGAAGTCACAGCCCTGAGGAACACCACAGCGCGCCTGCAGCCACCGCTGGTGCCCAGCCGGCTAGAGAGGTCTCCCTCCCGCCTACTCCGGGTAAGCAGAGCAGGCTGCTCGGCTCCAGGAAGCGCTGCCCCGGGCCCTCAGCCCACAGGAGCCGCCGCCCTGAGGAGGCGCTGCCCCGGGCCCTCAGCCCACAGGAGCCGCTGCCCTGAGGAGCCGCTGCCCCGGGCCCTCAGCCCACAGGAGCCGCTGCCCTGAGGAGGCGCTGCCCCGGGCCCTCAGCCCACAGGAGCCGCTGCCCTGAGGAGCCGCTGCCCTGGGCGCTCAGCCCAGCGCGGGCCCCGCGGCCTCCCCCCAGCGCTTCCCGCGCCTGCCGGGCCGCCCCCGCCGCCTGGGGCGCGCTGCGGCCGGGGCGGCTCCCAGAGGCCTCTCGAATCGTAGAATCGTTGTGATTGGAAAGGATCACCAGGATCATCAAGTTCAACCTTCAAGTCGAACCTCCTGCCCTCATGGCCCCGCCTGGGTGGCGCCCGTGGAAGCAGGGCTGTGAGGTAAAGCTGGGACCTAGAGGGGGGTACCAGGCTGGAAGCGTCCCCTTCGCTTCTGTAGGTGGGTGCTGCCATGGCCCTCTTCTCTTGCAGGTGGCGGGAAGAGGGAGGAGATGCAGGCGCGGGTGCTGGGGAATGCCTCCTCCCACAGAGGCTGTCTCCTCCTGGGCTGTGGGTACCCAGCGTGGCTGGTGCTGGCCGAGATTAGCAAGGGCTGTGGTGAGGAGGACAGAGATTGAAACGGCGAGCAGGCCTTGTGGAGAAGGAAAACCAGGCCCGTCTGCCAGAAGCAATATGGCTTTTCTTAATGATGCTGAGAAAATGGCTTGCATTCCTTCTGCCTGTGAGAAGCTGTGCTTGTCCTGGGGTTTGAACTAATGATGGGTTTTGTTGGAGGCATATCCCTCACTGCTGGAACCCAGCATCATACTGAACATCACGGTTATCCCAGTTCTGGGTTTTGTGAAGTTATTTGGATTTGCTGTTGGAGTTGCATGCTACAGAGTAGCCATACCACAAGGTAGATATGTATTTCACTTAAACTGTTTAACAGACCATAAAATACTACCACACCACATAAGAGTTTTGCTCCTGTTGGGATAGACCTTTTCTTGTTCTAGATTTACCTGTGATGTCATGCACGCTTACTATTTGCTATAAAATTGAAGAAGTCTGTAAGGCGGATCCAACTTGATCAGAACCAAACTGATAAAACAAGCTGTTCCGATGCGTTGTACCGATGTGGCAAGCAGCTGGAAGGTACAGGTGCACACGTAGCGTTGTGCTCTCCACCCAGGACTGTGGCAGGGAAGAGGTGTCCTGAGACTGCAGTGTCACGTGGGCCAGGTTCAGCCTGTGGGCCAACAGCTGAACCATGCTAACTGAAAGCATGAAACCAAGATTCATGGCTTTGGTAATGCCACCAAAGTTTTAAATATTCTCTTTAATAACAAGCAAAATGCTTAAGGCCGTGTGTTATCTGGGTGCTATGCCATTTAAAGACCACAGATGACAAATAGTGCTATAACTGTGTGGTCTAGGATGGCTGTCAAGATGCTATTAAATTTAGCTGGTAACAGGGAGTATAAATCTTGTGGCCCAGTGCAGTAATTCAGGATTCGGTATTAAAGTGACAGTCTCTTTTTGTGGATTGTCTTTTTGCAATGCAAAACTCATGGGAACTGCTTCCCAACTGAAGCTGTAAAACATAAAAATAGGCTTTATCTCTTCCACTGTATAAACTGAAGGGATCAAATTTAATGAATGCTCAACTGCATTTACTCAACCTACAACTTAACACAGAAAAATGAAATTAGCCATGTTTAACTCTCAGTGTTTGGGTGTCAGTAGATTTCACTATAATTAAACTGAATAGGGTGCAGAATTGGCAGTGTTTATGTACCTTTCTAGTTAAAAAATAGCTCTCGGGCACTTGTGATTTAAACCAAAAAGTTTTGGCTGTTCCCAAGGGAAATGAAACCAGCAGTAGTTTTGACTGTTTAGAGTTTGAGTTCTCCTTGCTCACAAGATATTGTGGTTCCTGCCTTCCGAAATTCTGATGAGTCTTTGCTGAAGACTAGATAGTGTATCACAGAAACATGTTGTCATTGTGTAGCTGAAGTTCTTATCCCTAAAAGGAGAATGGGAGCTTGAAGCGATTTGGTAGCACATACTGATGTACAGATTTGAATGTATCCATATATTTTCAGAACCTGGATAGACAGGATTTCAACTAAAGCTTGACAAATTAGAAAAAAAAAATTACTCCTTTGGAAAATTCATATTGTGTACAGAAAAACATGGGCACACAAACTCACCAGCCTACAGAAATGTAATAGGGCAGGAAGGAAAAAAAATGGAATAATCTGATGCATCTGAGGTTAAACAAAAAGCAAAGAGGACAGCTGGATGATCTGACAAGGAATCGGATAGTAGTAATCAGGTAGTTTCTGATACAGAATAAGAAGGAGGGGAATTCATTGCATCTTGGCTTTTTCTGCACATCTGTTAATATGCGGTGTAAACATGAAAAATGCTTTATGCCATCAGTGCTTCTTTCTTTCTATAGGAGAGAACAAAATATAAGATAAAAATATGCAGCAGCATGAAAAAGTTCTGGTACGGCTGAAGCATTGGGTATTTGATAATAATAAAGTCAAAAGACCTTGCAGCTTCCTCTCATTGGCTTGGCTTCTTTTGAAAGCTGACACTAAGAATGTATTTTTGTCATATTTGTTGTGACGGCATAGGTGTCCTGCCCACTGTATGCTAAAAGTCTTTCTAGCGTGGCAGTGGTTCAAACAACATAACCAGTTAGACAAAGTCAGTTTTCTTCCTTTATCCTTTTCCATCCTCTACAGCAAATGCTGTAAAATTCCTATTTCATACATAGAGATCAAGAAATGTTGCGACATCTATGTCATTGTTGGTCAATCAATGAAACACTGCAAAGATAAGAGTTTCAGCCCACCAACATTACAGTGCTGATTATAAGCACTTGTTTCTTCTTGACCTGTTCTTTTTTTATTTCCCTTGTAATAAAATATTCTGTACTGTCCCTGTGTTTTTTGTCTGCCTTCCCCTTCCTATGTTGGTGCTTTTGCTGAAGTTACTGTTGACTTCAAATATCAAACAGGTAGCTGACATTGATTTCTACCTCCCAGTGCATTAAAACTTAAATGAAGGTGAAAGACCCTTGACTGGGAAGGGAAGCCATGACACTTATCATAGAATCACAAAGCGATTTCGATTGGAAGGGACCTTAAACATCATCTAGTTCCAACCACCCTGCCATAGGCAGGGACCCCTTCCACTAGACCAGCTTGCTTAAAGCTCCATCCAGCCTGGCCTTGAACACTTACAGGGATGGAGCATCCACAGCCTCTCTGGGTAAGCTGTTCTAGTGTCTCCTCACCCTCACCGTGAAGAATTTCTTCCTAATACCTAATCTAAACCTACCCTCTTTCAGTTTAAAACCTTTAGCCCTCCTTTTATCACTACCCTAATTTTCTAAAAGACTGATTACCTTCCTTGCTTAGCCACAACTATGCTGATCCCTAGAAATCCGTGATGCATTCTTCTGACAGAAGAAATTAGACTTATCTAGCTTTCAAAAGCATGTAGAAGACCAATGTTCTCTCAGCATGTTTTAGCAGTGTAATTGCTAACTGAGGTAGACCTCGCATCATAGAGAAAAAGATCAGAATTTAACTTCTCAAAAAGTAGCAGACTTCCTTCACATCCTTAAACTGACCTATTTAACTGCTAAAATGAACTATTTGGCAGATAATTTTTCTTGGAAAAAATCGAAGCACACATATGTTAACAAATCCTTCTCAGGATCTCAATTGTTGACCCTGGTTTTGTTTTGGGGAATAGGTCTGAAATATTTTTTTCTCTAGAAAGTCACTGCACTGGAATAGACTTCAGAGACATAATTAAAGCCAATAGCTTCAAATCCACTGAAACTCCTGAGTGTTTGTTACACATTCTTAGTTATCCATAATTGAATACGCAGTTAAGATTTTAGTCAATTTGCCTGAAAGTATTCCAGTTCATTGGCTTTATAAAATCTCTTGGGTTCATCATTACATTTGCTGCATACCTTCCCTCATCCCTTTCATTTTCCAGTTAATGCTCAAGCCTATTTCCATGCAAAGAGCTGTTGCTTAAGACACGAACAAACTGCGTCTTAGTTTTACTTGCATACATTTAGGTCCCGATGAAAATCCCCATGCTGAAAACATTTGGGTTAATTTTAGGCATTAAATTCAGCAGGAATATTCATATGAGTAAATATTTTCACAATTGCTTCTGTCCCAGAGGATAGAGATGAAATTTGAAGCCTAATATATTACTTTTTCCTTTGAATATAAATGTCATAGGAGAACACGGCTTTTTTCATTTTTTTCCTTTAGAATGATAGTTAAAATTATGAGATTTATTAAAGGGAATCTATCAAGACATCATTTATGAATTGATAATGTGACAATATAAAAAATCAAATCCGCACTTCCTTCGTGTTAGTAATCCTTGGTTTTCTGTATGACCAAAGTTCAGCCTCCGTAAATCTCACGACAGTTTCGCATTCAGATTAAGCAAAGAAACAGCATCATTTTCTGACAAATTTAATTCTTTTGCTTCTAGTGAGTTAGAAAATGTGGTAGGTGGCTTTTATGACTATTCTTGCTTACATGCCTGCACTTTTCTTTCTGAACAATAAGAAATTTTTGGCAGGTATTAGGCTTAATAAACTGTGTAGGTTCTTCAGGTGAAAAAATACTACGTATCAGACCTAAGTAATGAAGGTATTTGTGATGATGACCATTATTTGTATTTTAAAGAAATGAAAATAGCATTGAAAGAGGGAAGGACTAATTGCTCACATACTGCTTACACAAATCTACTCCTTCAACCTGGTTAATTTTTATATCCACATGGAATTGAACTGAGATTGTTATTCTCGGCATACATGCAGGGATATACGTTTGAAAGCATTGGAGTTAAAGGCTGTGGAATTCAAGCCACATTTTTTTTAAAGTTCACAATGTTGATGTAGATTGTGCTGGAATTTATCCAAGAGATGCAAAATTATATGGAATTTATTCTGATTACAGTGAAACTAGCATCAGTGTGCCCTTTTCCCAGGCAGTAAAGGATCCTTCCTAGGCTTTTGTTACTTTGCCATCATGGAGGGGGTGTCATTTATTTTCTGCAGCTTTTTAGCTGAAGTGCCTTTTTCACGTTAAATCAAATGAAAAGTATTCAATACTTAAACTGTTGTTGCTGTTTGTTACCTGAAGCATTTGCCTGACAAAAAAAAAATCACTGAAATATCCCATAAGGCTTCCTATCGTTATCAGCTTGACAGCAGGATAGTCTTTTGATTTAGATTAGTGGCTCATGATGGCTGCTATTAAAACTTCTGCGTTCCCTGAAAACTGTATTTCAATTACTTTTTTTGTGAGAAGATGAAGGAGCTGGTCTTGAAGGTGAATTGAGTTACTTTGTGTAGTTAGGATTCAGGTTCTTTCTTTTTTTTTCATTTTCATTCTTTAAAAAATATGGCTTTATTGTTTTTTTTATCATTTAATATACTCAGCTGAAGTTCAGAGAAGTTACCTAGTAATTTTGCAGCTAAGAACTCTTTTATGTTAAAAAGCAAAATAATTCAACTGAGCTAAATAAATCTTGCAAACCCAGGATGTATTTATTCCTCACCAAGGTCAGTCCTTGAAGTCTTCACTTGGCATGAAGCAACAGCAGGTAAACAAGTGGTTGTGATCCCTCTCCTCGTTCTGGTTGCTGCTAGGGAACTCCCCGAGGGGCTGCAGCAGAGATTTTCCCCAGCATTCAGAACTGCTTCTTAATTGACTGTGCGTTGCTTCTGTTTGGCAGTGGGCAAGCAGCTGCATGGTGTTGAGTTGCCAGTTGAGGTTAAACCATGACAGTTACTCTACAGCTATAGTCTCTGACCAGGTGACAACCTGGAGACAGAGACCTACTGCACACTTGTTAGGGAAAAAGTCATCACCGGGGCCATAATTTTTGCCTGTGTAGTTCTTCAGACTGCAGCTATTTCAGACATACGATCTACCGCAGAGTCTGGCACCCTCCTCATTATTTTCTGATTCTCCACATCCTACACAGGTGTATTACTCAGATGCAATGCTCACTTGGATTTAAGGAGCAGACTTTTACATTTCCAGTTGAAGGATACTGATTTTTACATGTAATTCTCTCTTACTTACTCCAGATTTCCAGAGATGCCTATCACCTGCCATAATACAGAAACTGGAATAGCAGAAGGTTCAAAACAGATGTAAATCTTCTTGTAGACTGTGAGTCACAAATAATAAAGATGTGTGTAACTAATACATGCACAAGCTGCTAGAATTTAGTATAGATAAGATAAAACGTGATACTTGGATTATGGTATTAAATCTGCACTTAGAAATAACGACAGTATCTGACATTTTGGCATCTTACATATTAGAAAATACTATTTTTAACAATGTCAGTTGCAGACAAAATTCTTACTTTATATCTTTCTCCAAAGAATACATATAGGTGACAAACCACTTGCTAGGGTTGCCGTCAGTTTTGCAGACATATTAAAATGTTCTTCAATTATGAAAAACTGAAATGAACTAGGGCCTGAGTTGTTAAAAGATATTCATAATTAGCCAACAAATTTCCAGTGGTGTTTCACAATGTATTCTCTTTTCAAACGGTTGGTGGTAAGTGTTCGGTGAGAAAGCAGATGCGAACTGAAATGAAGAAAATCTCAGGTCATCTAATGAAACTGATGTCAGTGAACCGGCATGATGAGGGATTAGATTTCAGGGCAGTGGAAAGCATTTGAATCTGTATTGGGTAAAATAGCCATCTTTTCTGATTTGGTTTAGCGGTCACTAAGCAGCCTTTCTGCACCATTTCCTGAGCAAAAAGGCAGATTCAAAACTGAGTGCAAGGAAGATGTTCAAGCCAGATATACTGGCAAAAGGCAGAAAATATACTTTGGATATCTAAATCCTGTTTTAGAAAAATCTGTCTTTGTGATAGAAGACGCTAGTGCTCCCATGGCACCTACTCCTTTCTCCAGTCCTCAGAAATACTGCTTTTTAGAGATTTCAAAAGCCAGAACAAGTATAAAGCAGGCTGTACAGGATATATTTCATCAACTGTGAAGTTCCACAAAGCTGCTAAGAATGTGCTTAGGTTGAAGTAAGGGGTAATCCTGTCCTATGGGATTATTCATTCTTTTAATCTAAACACACTTAATACTTTCCTGCATTGGTTCTGTTACTGGCAAATATTTAATACTTTTGTATTAGTCAGGCTGCACACGAAAGGATGAAGTCAGTTTTCTTCCTAAACTTTATGCATAGTCTTGTAGGACATGTAGGGCTTCTGAATGTTTATTTGAAGCCAGAGGCAAAATTTTGGTTGTAACTCCCCATTAATTCCACAAACTAATTTTTCCCCTTTATGTGATGGAAAAATAAAATAAACAAGCAGGATAGATGTAAAGAGGAAGAAGAAATAGGAAACCATTTGAAATGCTGTTTTGCTAACATTTTCTTCATTTTATAAATCATATACAGATCTTAGAGCTTTAGTTAAATATTCACTGCTTTTTCCTGTGGGTGTTTCTCTGGGAAAAAAATGCAGTCATGTCATTACAAAATGACAGATAACCATTACCAACAATACAATTGTCATTGTATCTCGCAGATGACGAGGATATTTGCATCTTCCCATAATGTGTAGCATAAATGAAACAATTGCCAACTGTCTCTGTCTTGAAAGAGAATAATAATTGTATTTAACAGATTTATTTCATAATTGTAACTGTATTAACAGAAACCAGGGTGCCAAAGCACTGCACAAAACCCCACAAACTCCTCTCTGTTTATTACTTCACTCAAAGTTGTCTTTCACATCAGAAGAAACATTAAATACATACCTAGGGTTCTAGAACCCAAAATAGTTCCAGCTACCTTGATATTAACTTTATATTCTTTTCAAAAAGTGATTTATGACTAGTATGAAAGAAGTCCAGTACTTAGACTTCAGTCTGTTATTTTACCGCAAAGAAAAGGATGCTTTGGAAGATACTTTAACCTTTGTTACCCATGATCTAACTAAAGCAGTTAATATGCAGCCCTCAGAGATGAACTTTTAGTAAAGAAACATATATTTTTCAAGCTGTCTTGATCATTACATTCTTCTTTCCTTATCGTTTTTCCCCATAAATATTTCATTTCAGTTAACAGTTCATAAAACTTGTCATTGCCTTTTTGAAGGACATGTTCAATTAAAAAACAAATTAGGTTCCCCTTTTTTTTCATTTTTTTTCTAGGTTGCTGCCTAATGAGTGGAAGTTGACAGAGGATTCTATTACTATAATCTTTAATTAGAAAACTCCCGTTTTCTGCATGTCTTAGGTTATAAAATTGCTATTTGTTAATATAACATTTTGAGTACCTGTAATTGCAATATCGATCACAGCAAAATGAGAACTATGGAGTTCTCTGGTGCCTGGTGTTGTAAAGGAGAGATCACTAAACCGTTGCAGTGCATAAACACGAGACTTAGTTGTGAAGCAGTATGAGACAGGAACTAAATGTGTGAGTGTCATCCTCAAAAGATAAGTCAAGTCATGGGCAAGGCAATGGATAAGAGAGAACATGTATATTGAAAAGTGACTTATAGTAATGAAAAACAAGGTAAAAATGTTCAGTGACAGAGTCTGGAATCAAGATCAGTTCTTACGAACAAGTGAACACACTAGGTCATGCTTTTTTGCTTCTGCAGAGACAAAGGAGATAATCTCGTCACGCCTGGGGTGAACAGAAAAAGATAAAGGGGAAGCAAATTGCAGCAAAGAGGCTTAAATATCTTTTACTGGTGACTAACATGGTACTAGAGATAATGCCCTGGAATTAATTGTCCTGGGAGGTCTTATGACACTATACAGTGTCCATCATTAGAGGACCACAAGAAGAGGCTGGACAAACATCTGTTGTGAACGACCTATATGTCTTGGAGAAGGTAGATGTATAAACCAACTAATTTTATCTTTATAATTTTAATATATAGAAAAATCCTTGAAATTCAGTGATAAAAGATGTCAAGAAAGTGTTAATCCAGTGCATGTGTTGAATTAATTGGGAAAATAATAGGAGGAAAAATGATATTTTTTGTTTTATTTTCTATTTCCTAACCAGCTACCAGCTCTCCAGACTAATCTATAACTTTTTAAAGCAAAAGATGAGCATAATTCTTTTCCAAATAAAATGGAAGCCCCATAGGCTTCCTTAAAAATTCAGGATCAACTGCTAAAGCCTTCCCTGTTAGTTTGTTCACTAAGTGTGTGAAGTCATGGACTCACAGAATCCCCAAGGTAAATAATCTGAAGCCATATGTTTGTTCTAGTGCGGGTTTCAATATTAGGAGAGAAAAGCAAGGTCAGCTGATAGAGTTTAGCAGAATGTCACTGTGTGTGCTAGCATCTGCTTTGGATTTTTTTTTTTGGTAAACGGGTGTAACTAGAGTGAGGGACACCAAAGGCACCAGTTCTCTGAATTAAGAAAGTGTTTGAGAAAGGATGCTCAGATTTTATTTGGCAGTAAGAGTCCAAGTAATGCTATCTAGTTATCTTAAAAGATTCTGTGATAATAGAACCTCAACCAGGCTCTAAAAATTACTTAATATGAATAAAATATGTTTTTCCTTGTATAATGGATGAGTCCGCTTAAAATAGTGCCGTGTGAATAAACCTTTCTAGCTCAAGAGCAAAATGTTCATGTCGTCATCACATCTCTGCATATGAGACATGACTGAATCAGTTCTGCTGAATTCAACCATAATAATAAAATCACAAGACTTGTGGATTTAGTTACTCCCAAGAAGGGCACTCCATCATATGCAGCGGGATTCGTTGTGGTAGTACACTCCAGGCTTGGGCCTCTACAAAGGTGTAATTTTGGCTGTTGTCCTCAACTTCAGCACCCATTGAGAGACTGGCCCATGTACAGTGAAAATAGATGAGAAAATAAGAAGGTTATGCCATTCCTGCAAGAAATGTGCCACGGAGCATGACCTCGTATGGGCCATGGGTGCTTGGCTACATAATTATTTCGTGAAAACTAATTATGGGTACTAGCTCTTTGTTGTGGCTTATCAAAGCATCTAAATTTGCAAAAAGAACTGGATTTGACTCTTGATGAAAGACTTGCTTTGTAAGAGAGAGGATAATTACCTATTAATAGTTAAATAATCATAATATTAATAGTTAAATAGTAAATACAAGTTCAAATGCATGTTCTCCTAAGATCAATGAAAAATGATTGCTAGAGGTGCACCAAATTAAAGCACTGCAGAGAGCTGCCATGTCAGGCGTTCTCCCCGTATCATCAGCGGAGATGGTGCCATCAAATCCTTCAGCTTCTTCAATCCCTAAAACTCTATATGCTGCCAGCCCCCTGCAACTGTGCTTTGTGGCACAAAGTGCTTTTATTTGTGCAGCACCGTACTGTGGGATCTATGCGAGGGAAATTACCGTGGTATTCTTCTGACGGGAAAGGGAGGAGATGCATTTTTGTTTCTAAGGGCTGGCAGAAAGTGCACCTTTTTCCCTAACGTCATTTGAAGCGTAGGAGACACAATATTAATTTGCATTCTGAAACAGACTGATTCTGTGGAATCTCCTTAGGTAGTGCCAGCCTACTAAGTGCAGGCTCAAGCTCTTCTGCTCACATTACAGAGTGCCTGGAAGGGACGTAAGCTTAGGTCTGGCAGCAGCATAGTTATCTTAACATAGTGCTGTGACTGAACAAGTCTTAGAGTCCCAATTCTGGTGCTGTGTTGGATGCTGCTGCTTCAGTTGTCCGTGGACAACGCTTGGTGTGACAAAGACCTGCTCGTGGAGATTCCATTTTAAAACGCAGATTCAAGAGCAGATGATAGCTGCTTTACTAGAGCCTTCCAGTGCTGTAGGGAACAAGGACACAAAATACAATGCTTCATGAAAGGGTCATGGTCATTCGTAAGCTGTTCTCTCAGGCATAGCCATTTATTTTCTTCTGTGTATAACACCCATACAATGGGCTCTTGATACATGAACTCTACATGTTATATTAATGCAAATAGTAATCAAATATATTGTCTGAGCAATATTCCTAATTTGTCTCTTAGTGAGCATTTTGAGACCATGATTACAGACCAAATTTTTTTCTTTTTAACTGTCCAGCAAGCACAGATGCAACAGTCCAATAAAGAAGCAGCAAATTGTTATCAGTAACTGTAGCTTAAAAGATTTAAGGCCCAGGATCTGATTTGTGAATAGTGAAGTCAAGGCCAGCTAGTTTTATTTTTTTCAGTAAGCATTTCTGGTCAGATCTAAGTCAACAAGAAGTCAGTTCAGTTTAAGTTTAGACCTGTATTGCTTCCACAGTTTCCCTTACTTCTGCTCAACTTGTGGGAATTTTGATTTGGACAACAGTCCAAGAACTAGGTATCAACAGTGGATGAGAAAATGCTTCACTCTCCGCTGCATAAAGGCATCATAACTTATACGCCCCTATTCTTCATTAATATGCAGTTAGACAATTTATATACCGCTTTATTCATTAGCATATAAATTGCCACCAATATACTGCATTCCCAGAGCAAAAATAAACCAGTGTGAGGAAAGAAAAAGCTACCACCAAATGCTTAGTATTTTTATCTCTCTAGCTGCTTTAGTGAATTATAACCCAACAGAGTCAGACTGTTACATTTTGCTTCATTATGCAGAAATGCTGCTGTGATCATTTCCTCACAACCATCAGTGCGTTACATTTTGAAATACCAAAATATTTTCTGAAACAGAACCATTATTTCCTATTTGGAAAGCAAGCAAATACTTTTGTAAAATACCCTAAATAAAAATTTTAAATCAGATTGTTACAATTTGTTTTACAATGTCACCTGAGCTCCAGACTATGGCAGTAAAGCTAACCTAACAGCAAAGTGATTCTGTTCTCACCATGACTATGAACACAGGGCTGCTCTTCTAATGTGAATCTGCGAACTCTCTGCCTAGATGTGACACAAGAGAGTGTGTCTATATCCTAGTGCCAGCAGGGATGCCCATAGTCCTTATGAAAACACATTTTGGACACCTATATGCCATTTTGGTGAGCAAATGAAGCAAGTTTTCTCCTAGCAAAAGATTAGCTTTGCTAGTACCTCTGTGTTTAGATAAAGATTTTTGATGTTCTAGTTTGCAACTAACAGATAAACTCATTTGAGTCTTCCTGCAGCGGTGTAAGAGGACGTTGTCTCATGTGATCATCCTGCGGAAGAGAAAGTGACCCCCCCATTGCAACTGTTGCAATACAAGGTCCATATTCTTAGCTTATACCACTCACAGGAGACATCTGAAATGTGCGAAGCAAGGTTCGTTGTTTGCTAGTAGTAATGTCCTGTGTATGAAATGAGGTGTTACTCACTTCTCTAAAGAGCAGTGCTCAATTTTTCTGCCATGGGAAGAAGTACTTTAGTGATCATATCCTACTCAAGTGTAGCGGCTACAATGTCTTATTTCAAGCCTTCTCATATGCAGACCAAATGATTTTAGATGATTAATAAATATTTTGACACAGCCATTTCTACAGAAATCTGAAAAAGCAGAGAATAAGAAGTCCTTTCTTTGGATGCATAGCACCTCTGGACTGATTTGGAAATTGAATTTGCTAGGCAAGTAGGAAGTTGCTCTTTGCTTAGAACTTAAAAATATGATCTGGGGAAACTGTAATAGCTGTGTATTTCATTACTGGTGTAGTTCTATTAGAGTGGACGCATGGTTTTCTTTTCTTAGGTAGATATATTGCATCTAAATGAAGAACACAAACCCTTTGTAGGAAAACGCTTCAACTAATCAAACGAGACCCCAAGTCCAATGTGCTTTGAGCACATTATTTACCAGCCTGTGGAAACCCAGATCTGTTTGGTCTAAACTGTTCCCATCTGGCTTAGCAGAGAGACATCAGCTCCTCTCCAGATTGTGCTGGGGGTTTCAGCTGATTGCTCTCTTTTGTGCTAATAAGCACAGAACTCATTCTGCCTAACGATGGAGCTCAGTAATGTGAACATCTGGGGAAGCACGAGGTGTCTTGTTAACAGTCTTGCTATCTCCATATGTAGGAGTTCAATGAATCCTTGATGGTGTGACAGTTTCCCTGATAACAGAATTAATGAGCAGGCTTGATCTAAAGCACTGTTGCTCTGAGGTGGTGTCTTCCCATGAAGGTCTGTTGTCATCGTCACTCTTGCTCTCAGTGAAAATAGGCACTATATAAAAAAATATAAGATCAGCCATTTTTATGCTGTTTCACTGTATCTGTGAAATTTTAAAAAAGTTTTGGCAAACATTGACTGTTACTGAAGATAATGACCCGAAGCGTTTGATGTCATTCTTTGAAACCTTCTGGCAAGCATTGCTTTCTTCCTTCTGGGTTACGCAGTATTATGTTTAGGGAAATAGAAAAAAAGCCTTACTTGGCTTATCTGTTCTTCTATTGTAAAGACTTATACAAAATCAGCACGATCCATCATAGTCATTCTGTTGTAAGTCTGTGAGGAAAATGGAAGTGAATTACAACAGAAAATTTGAGAGGCAATGCCAAATCTAATGAAAAATTTGCTCTTTAAAAAAATCTCATGGGAAAATAATCTATTGAAACACTCTTTAATGTTTGATTCGGATGTCGGGGAGCAGGTTGCTTAGAAGGCTAGAGAGACCTGATTGTAAAAGACAGATGAGAAATGGTGAGGATAAATTGCTAGAGTGCCGGAGGTATTTATGTCACTAAAATTGACCTTTAGCCCATTTAAAATGCTTTATGTCAGATGAAAAATATGTTAGTATATGTGAGGTGGTTTTGATGGCTGTATTAGAGCATAGACAAACACTAGAAATGAACATAAATATGACTGCTAAGTTTGTAAAAAAGCATGTATACAAAATATAAAGAAAAATATTTCTACTTTTGGATGCATCGTAGCTTCAACAGGTATGGGATTCATTGGGACTATTGCACTTGTGCAAATAACCTTGGACACATTAAATTCTGCATTCACGAGTCAATTGTACATGAGTTATGGGTACAGCATGAGGCCTACCAAACCCAACACTCCATATTTTTTTTGTCTTGCACCCAAGAAATCAATAGAAAAATACAGCCAAGAAAAGTTAGCGGCCGGTATACATTACCACTTACTAATTTTATCTTTGTAATGTGTTTATGAGATACAGAAGCACCATCCCCCACTTCCCTGATGGGAACGTTAAACATTAGGTAGTTTAAATGTCTTGTGGAAAATTAGGAATTAGATATTTGTCTTCTGAGCCTCCATCGGGAGCTTTCTTCCTTTTTCTGTGCAACTATCATATAGTGAGCAAGGGCTATGGAGGAAGGGAGAATGCAGATTATCTTCTCCCTGCACAGCATGAGCATATCCTTGTTTTGTTTATTTGTGAACCTCTGTGAGGACATAAATGCTATTCAGATTAATTTCTTATCTATCCCTATTTCATCTGTTTTCTGGTGGAACAGTAAATCTGGATGGTTCAATGGTTGCATTGCTAGGAAAAGTTAAAAATCCTGATGACTGTAATACTGGCAGATAATATGGCCAAGTATTTAAATTCTTAATTTTGTTATATTATCTATGCATTTTAGGCATGAACCGTGACTTTCATTAACTTCATACTTTAAAATAAAAAGACAAATACAATGTGTCCCCTTTACCCTTCAGAAAGTGTAAGGTAGTTTATCCCTTTATTCCCCCTAATCGTTCCTGTGATAATTTCTTTATACCCTGAGAAAACTTAGCAGGAAGCCTCGGCTAGAAGACTTAAACTCAAACTTAAAGATAGTGTCTAGGTTATAGGCGTGATTACCAAATGGAATGTAAATCTGTGGTACAGGCATTGGAATCCCTAATTAAAAAAAAAAAGGGACATGAAAACACAGAAAAGGCAAAAGTAGAGTTCAGTTGGAAGGAATATTGAAGTATATATGAAAATAAAAAAGCTGCATGGGCAAAAGAAATGCCTATTCAAGTCAGCACGTGGCTGGCTACTTGTGCAGCTGAGAACTGCATCCTTACGGATACCCATGGCCAGATGCTCAGTTGGTGTAAATCAGTGCAGCTCCACTCAGGAGCTGGACCGTGACATCTACGCAGCTGGCCTGTTTGAAATCAGCCGGGATCCAGGTCTGGTGCCATGAGAGACAAGGACAAGCTACTTTAAAATTCTGCACTGAAAGCCTCTAGAACCCAGCAAATTCCTGAATACACAAATAGTTGAAGCTCTAAGTAGTGCCACTGCTCAGATTTTGGCTGTTTAGTGACAATGGTATAAGCACTTCATTTAACTTTCTGTTTCCTCTGAAGTTCTCTGCACCGCTTACTGTTCTCAAAGCAGCTCTCTAGTATTCAGGTGCTTGTGATGCTCTCTGCAATTTATTTTGGAGTTGATAGTTTCAAAGTGAAGGGCAGTAAAACTGACTTATTTCTGCTGTCTTACATGAGCATATAAGAAAATTGTTTAGGAGTTGGTAAAGTATCTTTGAAGTGCTGAGATAAACTTAGCAAATGGGAACTGATGTTCCTCTAAGTGCAAAGTGGCCATCCATATGTGACTAAATAAATAAATAAATAAACAGGGGAACTCACAAGCTTCTTTCCAGACAGGTAAGGCTGTCCTATTAAATTCTTACTTAAACTGTGCTAACCCACTTCATGGCTACAGTCACTTCTATTTCATCACATTAACTAAAAACGTAGTTTCAAATGTTCCCTGTTCAGACCTCTCTTTTGAGCAAGGCACCTGGTTTGCTGCACCACTGTGAGAGGAAGAATTCTTCTTTACTTCTCCCCTTCTTTTTAATGACATGATTTCTCAAGTTGTGTGAGTGAAATTCTGTTTCCTTCAACTCTTCTAGAGGAAGTGGCAAGGATAATGTCTAATAACAGCACTACTGAACTGTAAAAACTGATCAAAATGTTATCTTGAAATTTAATTGCCAACAAAGCCATGAACTCTGCACACCATGGTGGAGGAAACCAAAGGGCTCCGTTTAGGCAAAAAGATTAGTGTATTGAGGCACTAGATGTTAACAAACTTGTCTTCATTTTCAAAATGTGCCCGAGTAAGTGGATTTATATAATGCCAAATTATTCTGTATATTAGGCGTTAATGCCACATTTTGCAAATTCTCTGAAATGTGAGCTCAGTTTGTAATTGTAAAGGTCTTTATTAATGACCTGCTTGCTGGTCTTGAACTAGGCTTACATAAAAGTAACAGAGAACCCTAACTTCAAAGGAAGGAGCCAGAACTTTTGGCAACAGGTCTGAAGTGATAACCACTTTGAGATGGTTTGTTGTAGAGGCATTTACATGTGGCAGGATGGCAGCCTTAGTCAAAGCATGTTGAAATGGGTGACAACTTCCACTGAAGTTTTAGGGACTTTAGCAGAGCTGTAGATGCTTCTGTGATGCGGTAGGTTCACAGTAGAGGTTCATGAAGTTCAGAAGAAAAGAGCAAGTCATCATCAAAAAAGAAAATCCACTTAATGAATTTGTCAAACTTTACAGATAAATTTGTTAAGTTTGTCTAACTATATTAGAATTGCAAACAAAATTTGCATCCTTTTCTGTTTTAGAGATGCATTAATAGCTTCTCAAGATTATTATTTCAGGTAGCTCAATTGTTTCTCAAGAACACTTTTTCTTTTACAAGAACAAAGCTTTCTTGACAGTCTTGTTCAAGACATAATTAGAACAATTAAGTCATTTTAGGTGAACTTCAGCAGCAAAGAAACTCATAGACTTTAATAGGAGCAGGATCAGCTTTGAACTAAGCTTAGGCATAATTTTTTCTTATTCCTTTGAAGACACAAATAATCTCTCTCACATGGATGGATTTGCTAGTTAATTACCCACAGCATCTGCAGCACAGAATCCAGTCCTACGCCATTTAAGGTTTGGCAAGACAGATATATGGCTCTGCAAACAGAAAATTGCATCCTTGCTAAAAACACTTTGATATCTGAAATTACCAAGAGCTGGACACTGGTTCAATTTGGTGGACTTATGTGTAGGTACGTCTGTTGCAAAGTGGCTACACATTCAACACCAGTTTATCCACGTCTGTGCTTCCCATTGCAAAATGCTTTTGAAAATCTTGAAATTCTTTTAATTCTCTGTGGACATGGCATCCAACCTCCTGGAAAAAACGTAGAGGTTTTCCTACAATACAATAACAAAAATTATTGTACTTAATATGGAGTTTGATTTGGAACTGTACCATGATTTTAGGATTGTTCAGAAAGAAATCTGAGTTTGTCCTGTGTAACAGAGGCTATCACAATATCTGAATCAGAAGAAAGTACGAAATTTAAAGATAATTGTAACTTTGGTATTATTTCCCTCTATATGGACAGATATTTTTTCACAGTTACATATGAACATACATAAAACCTAACAGGAACTTATCTTTTCTGGTCGTGTGTGTAACAGCTGATTCCTACCCTGAAATGCCTGGATCAGAGCTAATGGGAACACTCTGAACACACCAAATAGTGCCCCATACCCAGCTTTCCTCACAAAAGGGCTCCAGTGGTCAATGCTCCTCTTTGTTAAAACTTTTGCATAATTTCCAGTATAAACATTGTCAATTATTATTTACCAGTCCCTCTTTTTTAAAAAAACTTTAGGATTTAGGACTCTCCGATACTGTTTTATAGCGTTGAAATGCTGTTTGGTTTATTGCTGCTATGGCTGATATTCAGAGTTGAAAGGGCAGTAGGCCCTGCTGTTGGTATTATCCCTGCAGCCATATTATTGAGATAGAGGCTACTTGGTAAAGGATATTTTTCACCGTTTTGGGAAGTGTTACCGTTCCCTGAGGAAATGCAAACATCCCACACTCAGTTACTTTATTCAAGTGTAATTTAAAACTGGCTCTCAAGCATAATGGGATGTTACAGCCAATATTTATTTTTCTTTCATTAGATAAATAGTATTAAATTGCAATCCTTGAGAAAATTGTACAGACTGTATCACATCTGAATGTGTTTGAGCTTGAGTCTCGCTCAGGCAAATTCTCATCATATTCAAATAACCATCATTATGCAAATAAGAACATCCTCATTGCCAAGCAAGTTTAAAATGGTTGTTTGTTTTTATCATGATGAGTTATCTCTTTCCCGGTAGCAGACAGCTCTGTGCAGCTCAGAAGTGCTGTACAGGTCCTGTTTATTCTTCAGGCTTCTTTTACTGGTTGCAAGCTGATTTTTTTGCTAGCTAGGATAGGCTCCGTTTGTTCTTCTTCCCATATATCTTGCTTGAAAACCAGCACAACCAAGTTTTTCTTATCACCAGAGTTTTTGGCTTGTTGGTGTTACCTGGTTTGCTCATGATAAATCTTTTTTGTGAAACAGGTGGTGGGAAACCAAGGTCATCGTTTTCCAGAGGCAGGCCAGCATCTCATACCAGCATATGTAAACCCTGTGAGTGAAGAGTAAATCCTGATTTAGTGCTTAGCTTCAGCACTTATCCCAGACACTAGAGCAAAGGAATGTTTCTTCTATCTACCTTTGGCCTGCAACTCAGCTGTGAAGTGTTTTGTAGCTGTTACAGGTTCAAGACTGAAACAACCTCTGCATTAGGAGTTAGAGACACTCCGATTTGTTGAAGATTCTGCATCTACAGTAGTTCCAGGACTCCTTAGTGTAACAGAGCCTCTGCTCTGTGTCCAGCTCCACCTGTAGTGCGTGGCAAAAGGTGTGATTTGACACCCATGGGAGCTGGCAGCACTTCCAGCCCAACCAAGTATTCACACACTGATCTCGTATCTCTGGTTACTTTGAAGATTCTGCAGAATCA
Organism: Coracias cyanogaster; assembly: GCA_033124195.1. Lineage (NCBI taxonomy): Eukaryota > Metazoa > Chordata > Aves > Coraciiformes > Coraciidae > Coracias > Coracias cyanogaster. Next base: position 87,353 of record JAVSBS010006120.1, read on the forward strand.
CAAATGCATCGGGCAATATGCTTATGCCTTGACTCTGTCCTGGTGCAACTTACTGCAAATGTTTGAAATTTAAAATACAATTCATTTCTTCTGCATTTATGCCACACTGCACAACGGAGACTAAGTTCCTACGCCCTGCTATGATTAAAATTGTGTATAAACTAATAATATATGTGTCAGAAAGACAAAGGAAAGGACTGTAGTAACAATTTTCTGTTGCCTGGGTCTCATTAAAAAATTTACTGCAGTGATGGCCCCTCTACATGGTAGAAATACACATTAAATCCCTAATTTGCAAAGTGTTGATTCATAATGGGCCTTTTTAGACTTTATTTTGATGTTTCTTGTACGTATTTTACACAGGACATGAAAACAGATTAAATACGACTACTGCAACTATTGCTATGTCAGAGGTACTGTACAAAGTTTGCAAATTGTATTTTCCTTCTATAAAATAAGGCTCTTCTGTGAGAGCCAGTTTATTTTATCAGTGAGTGCCCCAAGGTAGAAATTAATTCTAAATCAGAAAAGCCTAAATAAAAGGCTACAAAAGTCATCTTCATTTTTTCCTTTCATGTGTATGTTGTGCAAAAGGAATGGTAGTTGGAATAAGAGTTCTAGTATTTAGCCAAAACTTAGGATCTCTATTATCACATTAACTCTTAATGCTTAAAAATGAGTGGATTGTTATGGAGATAATATTTTCTTACCCGCTTTGTTAGACTAGTACCAGATTCCTCCCTAAACCTTGCAGAAAATGACTAATTTGCAGTCCAGTTCAGATATTGCAAGTGAAAGGTACTGCCTTGTTTGTTTACAACAAACAGAGGGGCAAAGTGAAGCATAGCACTAGAACTGGTATCTGTTGTAGGACCGATTTTATGCAGATGATGGTGCATTTAACTTAAAAAATAGTAATTCTGTGAAATCAGAAAAAATAAATCTTGTCAGAATCCCAACTTTTTCACACGATACAGGGTTCAGTATAAATTCACCAGTGCCATCTCTATCTAAACCTGTAAATCCATAGGCTCTTCACCCAAAGAAAGTATCTACAGTCTATTGCATATTAAATGATTTTTCATTTTTGCTTCTGTAATATTTCGAAGGCAATGCAGCAGAAATCATTCCTTTTGTCCTAGCTTTGCAAAGTTTTGTTCATGCAATGAAAAGGAAATAACCAAACCAATCCTCCTCATATTTGGATTAACTGCAACCTTCTGTGCCCTTTTTCTTCTTTTCTCTCAGTTTTTCTGCCAAGCATCCTGAGGATAAAGAAATCAAAACAGCTGGAAAAGCAGTGCCTGGTGCTTTGCAGAGGCTTGAGAACGTGTAACTGAGCTACAGGCCAGGAGGTCTTGTTTATTATGATAGCAGCGTTGCTCTTATTTATATTTACAGTTAATATTATAGCTGCTCTAAATTAAAAATGCCACCAAACTACTTGCAAAGGAAATAGAATCTATAAATAACTCTTTTGTGCACACTGTGTTGTTTCCAGTTCAGTTAAGCAAAAAGATTTTTCATCCTCTAGTCTGTAACAGCTTATGCTATGAAGTTACGTCTGTGTGCAAGTACGTGCTACAGGCCAAAATCTGCTTTCCTTTGTATCTTTGCAAGATCCCGATCTTAAAAGATGTTGTAGAGGACATTTTCTATGACCAGATTCTACCCCTAGCCATTGTGTGTGATCCTGAAATAATCACAGTTTCTAAGCACAGCTGATTATAAGCAGTTGCTTGTGTGTTTTATTGAGAGACTGATTTGTGCCTATTTCCTTATGTATGTTTCAATTTCTTTGAAACTGTTTCTTTCAGTAAAGTAGTTGCTGTCCCTCACATTACCGAATGAATAGATTTGCTTTAGAGTAGATCCTCACAGATATATGAAATCATGAGATTTAAACTACTTTTCTCATCATGGTGGGGGCTTGGACATTTGAGGCTTTTTCTCTTAAAAAAAATACTTTAGAAACAAAGGATATCAGGATTCTTGTAGATGCTGAATACAAGAGGGGAAAGTCTTGGGAGGGAATATTTAATTTTGTTGTAGCCTTTCCAATAACATTGATTTGGAACTGCTTGCTCCCATCAACCATGGAGTGGATAATCAAATTTGTACCTTTAGTCTTAACACAGAGCTAAATCCTGGAGTGCTCAAATTTGCTTTGTTTAGGAAGGATCAAAGATCTGAGTGCGTTTTTGTATGCAGTATGCTGTCTGGTTTCACTTTGATTCAATTAGGAAATAGATGATAAGCTTTTACAACACTCAAGGGGTCACTTGGATGGAGTTAATGAAGAAACAAAAGGTGTAATAAGGCACTGCTCTTTTCTGGGTGACTAATGTTTGAAGGGGGGCAGCTCTATTAGGAGCACATGAAGGGGAAGAAAAACATACATCAAGCCTTCCCCAGCCATTTATTGACATGCAGTCTTTCTTCATTTACATGAAAAAGCAGCCAAAAATGCTCACTAGAATGAAAAGATACAGATTTTAAATTCATAGTTCTTTGTTCTGGGCTGCGAAAAATAATGACAAGAAACTGTTGCAGGCTCTACAGTTTTTTAAAAATCATACTTTGATCTCAAAAGTGTAGGCAAAGAGTGGGGTCCAGAGGAGTTGCGCTGAGCAGTTATATCATAACTCCTGTTTATATCCAATGAAACTTTTTATTAAAACAAAAGATAACATAGAATAGCCCATCTTGCAGGAGAAGAGAAGCGTATGCATGCACCACGATATTTTGCACAAGGCAAGAATATATAGTTACATGTTAAAGGGAAAAAATAACATACCGGATAAATAAAATTTATTTTTGTTTTGCTTTATTTTTAATGGAAGGAACATAGCATTCCATTGCAAGAAGCCTCTAACCATTTGGGGTTTTGTGGGTTTTTAATTTCACCTATTGGCATTTATAGAAGCTTGGGATATTGTCTAAACTCAAAAGAAAAACTACATTGAAAAACAGTCCAGTTTTGCTTCCACAAGTGATTTTACAGGGGTATTGACAGTGTTAAGGGAAAGAAACAACTCTTATGGAAAACGTGGCTGCACCACTGAAGTGAAATAAATGAGCTGTAGCCTCTTTTTTCACTATAGAGTTGAACTCAGCCTTGAAAATTCTGTAAATTTTTGCCCAGCTTCAAAAGTCTATGTATTTCACTATATGTCTCTTTACACAAAGAAAAGTGAACTCTAAAAAAGGGCTTTAGAAAAATCATTAAAAATAGAAACTGTAGGATTTGTTGGAGTTGTTGAGGTGCCAGTTAGACCTGATTAAGTTTAATTAGGCTAAGTCCATATTACATCTTTGCCCAGGTATGAAGTTATGCTAATTGTGACCCAAGCGAGAAAGTGCTAGGGCTGGCGAGCTTCAGAGAAGCATCTGTCCTCTGCTTTCTGGAGGCCAGCGGGCAGGTCCCTGTGGCAGTGTGGTGGGACCTGGTACTCCTGGCCCATAGTGAGTTGCCCCGTGCCGCAAGGCCAGCTTTGGTGCAGAGGTATAACCCTGTCAGCGCAGACTTGCTGCTGGCAAAGCCTGCTCCCAGGCACTGCCGTGAAGGACACTACAGTTCCCTGTCCCACCACACTTAGCTGGGTGGGTGGTTCCTGGTGTGCCGCCTGCTGTGCATCGATTTTATGTAGACATGGCTTCTGGAAACTCCAATCCTACACACATATCTCATACCTTTGCCACTAAACCACATTACTTTCTTGTAGAGTCTGGGATTAAATTATTTTTTCTTTTGCTAATATGAAGGTTCTAAATTCCTATAATGCAAGTGTTGTTTATCTAGCATAGGCAAAGTAATTTAAATTATTTATTAATGGCACATTTAATTGAATAGCTTAGCTGCTTAATGTGCATAGAGTACATCATTTGTGTCCTTCTTAAATGACAAATAGTTTCTTTATTTTAATCTTTTTAACTAGATGGAATGGATGTGTATGTTAACTATGCTGTTTGGTTTACTTCATATTGTTGATAGGCTAATAACCCACTTTGCTGAGGAGTGCACAGCTTTAATTTCTATCATTAACTGCGATGCCTTTAGAAAGAAAACAAATTGTGGCATTGCTTGGGTGACATAAATAGTCCATTTTCCTGATCAGACCCTTAACAAAGTTCAGCATAATCTAAACTGCTATGTTGTGGTGTATTTAATCCAGTGATGTCTATAACAGACTTTGTGAACAGGGCCAAAACTTGTCTGAAATGTTGTAATTTTTGCTAAGCGCAATGCCTCTTAGTGTCCTGCGGCACAAGAGTTGCTACAACACTATGCCACATTCTTAGGTTAAAATGTTGTAGTAAGCTCACATAGAGAGAACAAATAAGTGAAAGTGAAATCAGCTGCTTTTAAATAAAATAAGAATTGCAAAAGGATGCAGCCTACCTTGTGGGCTCTACTTTACAATGACAGCTGGTTTATTATACCTTTTACTGACCATGTGTTTAATCAATATAAAACTCTAATAATGTAACAAGATCCCGCAACGTGTTCTGACAAGTAGTTGTAAATTTTTGTGGAATACGACTTGTTAAACAAAGATTAACCGTGGCTATTAAAAGCTGGCAATAATGTTCCAGGAAGAGTGCTTTATTTCTGCACATGAAATGGGTACTGGGAAAGGATTGTTAAACTCTGTAAACTTAAAAAAATTAGGTAGTGACAGAATAGCTATTATTTTAAATATATAGTCCAATAAGCAAAATTGCACTTGCCTTGGACTATATGACTACAAGATTCTCAGCAGCACAGAAAGCAAAGAAAAATAGTGTTCATTCCTCTATAGCACCACTTCAGATAAAATAATATGAATTGCATCAATTACTTGTCTTAATTGGTGCTGTTTGATTAAATCACCTAAAAACGCATTGCTGAGATTACTACTCACTGTGTAAAGGTGGCACTAGCCTGACTATTGTCAGTTTAAACTTCTGAGTAGAAAGCAACTTGAAATGGTGCTGGACATAATTTAAGATTTAATTTGATTTCTAAATCGCAGATTAGAAAATCAATGACTGCTGGATTACAAGTGTCCTCACTCCCACTGATGTTTAGCTACACACAGAAAAAGTCTTTCTGACCTGCATATAACCACCTGTATGAACTGATGTTCATTGTAGAAGTAGAGTTCAAATTCTTGACCTTAGAACAAGAGTTAGAACATCTCAATGCTTCAGAATAACTACTGAAGTATTGAACAAATGCTGAGTGCGTATCCAAAGCTTATACTTCTTTTAGGAAAGAAATAAAAGCTGATAATGATAAGCAAGAAGATCAGCTGCATGATAGAAATGGAGTGTCTCAGAAATTTGAAGGCAGAAGTTAATCTTGTGGTTGAAACATGAGCCTAAGGGATAGGAAAAATATTTCCTGGGTTTTTCCAGACAGGTTTTGTGGATCAGACCCCATAAAGAGCCTAATTTGGCCTAGGCTTGAGGGGACTGACACCCACATCTCCAGCTATAGGCTGCCCTTCCTTTTGAAGCTAAGTCATAGCACAACAAAGAATGAAACCCACATGAATTTGGAAGGAGAGGAAACAAAAAAAAAGTTTAACTGTGCTGGAGTGGTTGGGGCATCTAAGAACAGAGAGTCCTAATTACTGCTTACCTAATTAGTGTTGAGTGTTGAATATAAAATTAACCTGAGAAAAAGACTCCTTATTCCTTCCCAGCTGAGTGCCTTAGCCACTGCAGTGTCAGAGTCCTGATAGAAAAATGTCATTTTTAATTGTCATCGAAAATTATTCCAGACTTGTTCAGGCTAGATCTAGATGTTTGCTGCATGTTGCCAGTTACGTAATTCAGTGTTAAATCTAGATTTACGTGATTTTGAGATAGAGATTACATTTTTATCCTGGGATACACCTTGCTTATTTTTAGAAAGTCATGAAAACAAACTCTGACAAGATCTATACATAACTATTCTTACAAATTTAAGATGATCAATTAACAGCAACTCACTCTTCTTTTTTGGCAGTTCTCCTGACCAAATAAAGTCTTTTGATGCTCATCCAAAGATGTAAGAGATTACATTTTTCTCCTTGTGGAAATCACAAGCCAGACTTTTGAAGTTAATCATGTTGTAATAATATTAACCGATGTGAGTTAGATGAGAGTCAGGTGAAGTGCTTAAATCCCAGTAATGAAAGAATTCTCTTTTAAAAAAACAAGGCCAGCTCATTTCTTTGTAAAACTAATGAAGTAATGATTTTGGAAGATAAAATGCTTCAGAAACACAAAATTCTATTTATACTCCTTAAGCTTTTCATGTAGTCTGCTTAGCAGCTATAAAATAATGTTAGAAACAATGTAAATTCTGCAGAATATAAAATGAGGGTTTACTTGACTCTTCTTCCAGCACCACCCTGTCTATGTTTAGCATCAGTAAAGACCCCAGCTCCAGAGAGGGAGACACTTTAAAGAGGGAGACACTTTAAGAGTCATTTTTTAAGCATTTCTTATTATTCTTATATACTGGCTTTCTAGATAATTTTCCCTGTAGGTATTGGATTGTAAGGTTTGACATCTCATCCTTCCATGTGACTTTTTAAAATACAGGCAAATATGGTGGCATCAGTCTCAGCTTGGCTGTAGACTCTGTGGCCTATAAATGAAAAATTGTTCCTCCAACCAGTGATTTGTTGTATGTCACTTTTCTTCCGTCTCTCCTGGGAGAGGCAGTAAGGATATTTTCCCCAGTAGAAAGCAAGAAAGATAGAAAGCTGAGTCAGGCTCCTCCCTTTTACCTTTTTATCCTTAATTTGAACAGGGTAAAGCTCATATAACCGTCTTACTCAGCCTTTTATTGGATGGATTTCTTGTGAAAACCAGGAAGACTAGGTCAAAGTAGAAAACAACTCAAATAGTTCCATGAGTGTCAGGATGAAGCCTGTTTTTCCTACCACTTTGTTGCAATAGTTGATTGTAATTGTTGCCTAAAAGGCTTTTTGCGTATCTCTAAATGAAGCTCTTGTTAGTGGAGGTTTTGCGATGGCTTTGAGTACTTCTTCAGTGTTTGTATAGGGAGTTTATAATGGAAACTATTATTCTTTCATTCATCTCTTGGAGGTCACCTGTTATTTTATTGCGGTCCAGTGTAGCTCACTAGCTACAATCCAAAAAAGGGAGAATTTAGCTGTGATCTCAAACTAAGCACAGAAAATCTTTTCCCTGAGGTTTTAGCTTTACTTAGGAGGGTGTTTTGGAAACAATCAAAACAGTAGCAGTGACTCTCTTTGCCAGTCCTTCCAGCCCCAGTGACCATGCCGTACCTACCTGGCAAAGTCCTATTCCTTGTCCAACCCCGGTGTACCTCTTCCCTGCACAGGTTAACTAGGCTCTTCTACACCTCGTAAACTCTGAGCAGCTCTAACCAAGCCGGGCATTGACTAGCTCAGCCCTACCCAGCCCTGACTTCGGGGAGGTCAGTGGTTCAGAGCTGTTGCTAGCTAAGGGTTGGCAGCCTTTACAATCTCAGGGAAAGCAGGCAGTTAGAAATGATTCCTCGCTGATGGCAGGATTTCTGACAGACAATCCGGTGTCCTGCTGAAGGTTTAATAACTGATAAGAGGGCTAATTACCTTCTGCTCCCTGTAAAGATTGGACTTAGAGAAGAGTTATTTCTCCCTGTTTTAGAAAACTTTTGGTCTTCTCTTTTTACTGGAAAACAAGCTTTAGAGAGCTGATAAATTAAAAATGGTTATATACAAGTGAGACTTTGACAGAGATGCAGTAGATTGTTGTGCTTTTACTACAGCGCTTGTAGTATGCTTACGGCAAAGTTATCAGTGATGGTATGGCAATTCACGTGATACATCAGCACATTGCCTCTACTGGCTTCTTAAAAAAACAAAGGACCTTCAAAGTTATCACACAATTAGAACTACAGAGGACTAATTGAATCCTGGTGCTTCTGACAGTCACATCTTGCTGTTGCCCTACTGTTTTTAATGTGCCTGAGCAATCAAAGTGAGACAATATTGAGTGTATTTCACTGATGCTCAAAGACTGCATCCCAAAGAAAGATTGTGGATGTGCTATAGACACGATAATGCCATTCCTCCTGTGACCTGAAGGAGCTGATTGCTCTTGTTGATCTTCCTTACAAAGAAATATATTTCTAAAATTTACCTCCTATGGATTTTCACGGAGCCTCCACAAGAGCTGTCAGATTATTAGCTATGACATTTACGTCTTTTTAGCAGATTAGATTTACCCCAAGAAGTACATTAGTATGTGAAACAGTCTTTAAATGCTTACCTCCACTTGTAACTTTAATGTAACTATGTCTGAGATTATGACAGTGAAACTAACAGGTTAGTGAAACTGGTAGCGCTATATTAATGTGTTACATTCTGGGAAATCCTTGCAAACCTGTAACGAATTAATTGCTATTTGCAAACAACCGTTGGAAGGTACATATTTTTATAATGGGGTAATCAGGAATCTAGCAAAATTGGGAAAAAGTTGATACTATAATCCCACCTTCCTAATTTCCAATAATTTGCTTTAACTACTGTGGCGATGAGTTTGGCAACAGCTTATCTTGCCTTGTCTAAAAGAGATCTTCCTTTGGGTTGTTTTTCCCCTTAAGTTTTAAGGAAAATATTAAAGTAATTCCCCATGCATTTCCTTTACACCATTCGTATGTTCATCTTTGGGTTTTTGTGTTGGTTTGGTTTTTTTTTTTTATAGTCTGTTTTAGGCCCCCTTCAGTATTTTTGTGTTGAAGATTGAGTCTTATCCTATTTTATTTATTTTTGTTGGGATGTTATTTCACACCTCACATGATCTTGCTTTCCCTTCACTCTCTCTTCTGTCTTTGCTATGTCTTTTGAGGCAATGGCAAGAATTGAATATAGTATTTAAGTATGTTGTGCATTTATATGATAGCTTTAACTTTATTCTCAATTTCTTTTGTAATTTTGAAAATGAATTTCCTACATTTTCTATAGGAATAACCATGCCATCTCCTCTCTTCTTACTAATATTTTCTTTTAATTCCATATGTAGCATTTATCTTTTTTTTCAGGTATAACTGATAAATGTGTCTAGCAACATTCAGAGTTGCTGATCTTAACTTCTATTTAACTTTTAGAAATCTGTGTTTTGAGTATGAAGAGAAACTTACTACCTGAATCTTTGCCTACTTTTCAAATTTAGTTAGACAAATGTTGCTTCTACCCCTCATTCATCATGAGGCTTCCTTGACCAGTGGGAATGGCAGTATGATGCCTGTAAGCAAATAAAGTGCAAAGGGATGAATATGGTGAAAAAGATATTTTAAGAGTAAATATAACCCTGATAGACACTAGCTCTCATTCTCATTCTCTCACGAGATTTGGTCAATTTAGCTGGAACCTTGGTCTGGAAGAATACCGGGAGAAATGGTTGAACCCACAGGGATGAAATGGTTTTGTCTTTCAGTTTTTAGTGGTGTCATTTTTATATCACATCTTTGCATTTGTTACAAAATTTGATATGGAAAGAAAACATTTTTACAGAGTGAATCGAATTTCCTTTGTGAAGCTGAACTAGTCTTCTGCAGAGTATTAGCGCATATATAAAGCTAACTGGAGAATGAGGATGTGGCACAATCGCCTTTTATAAAAACCACTGAAGATTAGATAGAACTAAGAAAATCCAGGTTCTGCTCCTAACAGAGCTGTAGTACTTTGTAATCTACCTGTGTTAAATCATTTCCCATTCTGTTTAAAATTTCCATCTTAAGATGTAGAAAGAAGAATGCCGTTATATTTGTAAGCCATTCTGAGATGCTGAGGTAGAAAATGCTTTAAATTGAATGCAAAGCATTTGGACTGAATGTAAATCATAGTAATGATCATGACTCAGGGCATTTCCTGGGAGCATTATCTCCACAGAAGATGTTTGCTTCTGTTCATTAACCTCAGAAAACTAGTTGTTAATGACCTTAGGCACTAAGGTGCTCTCTGAGCTGTGTGTTTCCCTCAGTAGACTCTGAGCTGGTATCTGAGAACTCTGTCATGTTTTCAGAGGATTTTATTTTTGTGCTCATATTACAGCATTATTGGCATTTGTATGGAGTTAATAACCTCATGTGTTAGACTGAATCAAGGTTTCATGGAAAGTAATACAGATTCTATTAAAACTAGATGCTTCTGAGCCTAAGGGAACAGTAGGCTGCAGGTGAGGCCTTAGGAACCTTCACCATGGATGATTGTCTGGAGAAGAAATCCAAAATGCTTTGAAGCAGGATAGGTAAAGGATGGCCTAGCATCCTGGGCAGCTGCAGCTTTATATTCCAAAATAAAAAACTTAAGGTTTCATGGCTAAAGTAGTCATAAATATCTCTAGTGTATTGAGAATATAAGCTAAATCCTTTTCTTCTTTCCAAGCCTCTGTGTGTGTAAGTGCGTGAGTAACACCCTGGGTGACAGCCCAAATCATGGAAACACAGTCTATGTGGAGGAAGGGGATTTGCAAATGCAAGTATATGGTAGAAAGACCATTGTTCATTCCAGCAAAAGAATCCTTCCTATGCTTTGTTCCTAATGCCTGGATGGCAGCACTGGGAAAGCCTCTAATTAGAGAACAAGAAGCTGTATCCAGTAAGATATCTGTTGACTGATGATTTGTAAAGTTTTTGTTGATATATGAAAGACTTTCTTTGGGAAAGACTTTGTCCTATGTGATTCTGTTCTGGGGAATAAGAAGACCAAACTATTTTAGAGGATAGAGGGTCAAGCTAATTCATCAACTCTTTCAAGTTGGGTTGACGTTGATCTGCAGTGTCTGGTGCCTGAAGACAACGACAGCTGGATTCTTCCTTTGCCTGTCTGTCTCAGCCAGCCTCCACGGCAGGACTGTTTCTGCTGTCATACACCAGAGAGTGCAGTATCCGCTCCGTTCAATGCATTTAGAAGTCTCCATTCCATCTTCCCCCAGCAGAAACTGAAAGAGAAAACCAAACTTTCATTTCCCCCATGTGGGTTCTAGTGGGCTTTTGGAGCTGCTGTGCAGCTTTTATTCACAAAACAAACACAGCAGCCAACAAGCTTGTGCCACTTCTGCGGGTTAGGGACTGCTAATTAGAACAGCAGTGTTGTCAGACTGAATGCCAGCAATTCCCTTCAGGTGGAATTTTAAGCATCGTAACCTAGTTCCTGCCATAAAAAATCAACTTCTTGTTAATCTCCTAAACCGTCTTATTCTCTCCCTTTACCTTTTCTTTGACTTTTGATCCTGTAAGCTCATTGCAGGTTCTAATCCCTCAACTTTCCAATTTTGCCTGTGATTTTGTATCTTTTTAGCAGAATCTTGTTTCCAAAGTTGGCTTTTTTTGCCATGTTCATGGAACTAGTGTAATTTTCCCCTCCTCAGTTTCCTTCTCCAGCAGCTCCAACTGCAAGGACAGCCGCTGTTTATAGTGAGAAGATTAAAATATTCTAGATATCTTCAGTTGCTTCCTCCCATTTACTGACTCTGCAGTTTCAATATGAAATCTACTATAATGTGGAAGCTGTTTCCAATACACTGTAAGGGCTTCCTACCATATGCTCGCCCATCTGTGATAAGAATGAGGGCTTTGGGAAAAAAAAAAAGTAAAAAATGTCAGTGTGTGACTGGAGTTGAACTGTGTGTGATATCTGCCTTCTTTAAGGAAGTCTTGAAAAGTAAATATGTGTATTATACCTGTCATGGATTCTTCTACCTCTGTGTAAAAAATGATGGTTATGAGGCCTGGAGCAGTAGTGGAACTGACTGCATCTCAAGAACTGTGATTCAGTGAACAGTTTGCAGTCACCTCAGTTGATTGAAGTGGCTTTTGGGCCTTCAGTGATGAGTGACACTCTGAAGTGGTTGTACCTGTGCTAAAGATTAACCACAACAATATGTTAAACCTTAATGCAAGCGTCGTTATAGCTTCTTCAAGACTTTCTGCAAAACCCACCCACCCTGCTTCCATCTAATACTTCTAAGTGAGGCTAGAGGAGGAAGAGATACGTAGGTCTGTACTATATATCATAAACCCTACCCTGCCCAATAACAATCACACAAAAAGGAAAAAAGAGGAACTTTAAAATTTTAAATGTCTTTATGAGAATTACCTTTAAATCATCAAATTTCAGTATTAAAAAGATTTGTCCTCTTGAGATGTTTGTGTTATTACTATCTCTTATACTGAGAGAATGAAAATAGCAGAATTAGATGTTAAAAGGTATACTTCCTATACAGCAAGTTTGAATTTGGCTCTATTAAGTACTCATTTTGCTACACTTGATCTTCCATTCATAAATAGTTTATAAAGAGCCAATAAATTATTAAACTCTAATAAGCATTGCAACATGGATATAATACTAAAAATTGTAATAAGCGCTTCCATGTTGGGTATTACCTATCAGCAGATAACAGAACTCATAATACAAAACAATTGTTTATCCTTCATTAAAAATGTATTAGGCTTACACTTTGTAGATCAACCTTTAGTATACACTGTGATCTAACATCTGTAGAATTCAGTATGCAGGCAAAAATATTTCAGAAAACCCTTGCCAATATTTTAGGCAACAACAGTTTTTCAGTAGGCCAATAGAGACCCAGGAAGGGAAACAGAAAAATATTTTCGATCTCCTTCAAAATAGTACTTGCTTAGCTAATTGAAGTAATCCCATTCTTTTTTCAACCATATTGAGCAATATGGTCAGTCAGCGTGCTTAGGGAACTGTAGTGACTCTGTGATTTGAGATCTATATATAGCAAATTTGACAAACTGGAAGTTCTGCTTTTTCTTCTAATGTGTTTGTTTTACTGTTTTCTCATCTTGACGCTTCTATCTGTCATTTATTTCCATAGATGCCTACTCTTGCTTAATTTTAGAGGCGAAAATGTGTTGTGCCTCCTGTAAGGAGTCTGAGATGCTGTATCAGGCCTCACAGACTCAATACAGCACTAGGGGTCACTAGCACTCCATCGTCAGCAAGCCTTGGGTGAAGAACATGGTTGATTTTTGTCCTAGCAACAAGCCTATTTTACTACGAAGTTCAGTAATATTTGTACTGCCAAATGGGCAACTATTTTAAGGTCTAATGTATATACACAAGGAGACACCATATGTGTTTACAAAGCTATGTTTATGAAAGATCACAAACGATTCAGAGCTACTATTCTTTGCGTATTTGGGTTTCTCATTCCTTCCAAATTCTTGGGCTGCAATGTGTTTCTTGGTGTATTTCAGGCTAACCTACAGTCAGCTTATAAATTGCTAGGCCCATATTTCACTGGGTCATGGGAAACTACATACCTTTAAAATCTAGCTCACAGTAATCAGTATGTGGCACTAATAAATGCTGTACCTGAGAGTTTTTGCAAGACCAAGCTCCTGGATTCTAAGAGATGTTGGGCACAGAACAGGAACTGGTTCTCAAAAAAAAAATCTAATCACTGAAGATCTGGTCCCCACTCGTGGTATTGTGTTACAAAAATATAATTAGTGTATTTAGTGACCCTTATACTAAAAAATATCAGTTGATTAAGCATAAAAGTTGCATTTTAAAAAATCCCGTTTAATAGAATTACTGTATTTTCAGTATTTTTTCTATTAAAATTGAAGATCCAAATGATGAATTGAAAGAACTCCTGTAGATAACAAATCACTACCTGCAGTAGCTTTTTAATTAAATACAGAAAAAGTCTTGGGATGGAATTTAGCAGGGAAGATGGAATTTTTTTTTTTTTTTTTTTTTTTGTACACACCACATGCTGGAGGTGTTCAGATCAGAAGGTTTTTATTCAGTATATATAAAGGTAAGGACATTTTTATAAAGCAAAGGTTACATTCTTGGTTCCTGTTGAAAACACCGTAGGTTTTTCAGGGTTGATAGCTGAGTCCTAGTCCTTCTCAAAAGAAAACAAAACAAAACACCACTAGTATACAGTAAAGGTCAGACATTCTTGGGTGCAGAGTGGGTAGTGAGGGCTGTGGGCAACGGTGCTGCCGCATGGGAGGTGTAGTCAGGCTGTGGAGATACCTGTGAATCAAGGTGTTGATGCCCAAGGTTAATATGGGTCCAAGAGGAGACCTGTAAACGGAAAAGTTGTTGAGGGTTTCTGAATACATAGGCACTGCTTCTGGCTCAGGGACTGAAGGCTAAGAGAGCATTCAAGGGAATTATTACGTATTCTGTCCTTATTCTTACATTCTTCCCTAGGCATTGGCTTTTGGACACTATGGGAGATGGTGCAGCAGGCTCCACAGACCTTTGGTCTGTCCTCTTCCTCTCTTCATTATCATTTGCTATAAAAAAGATATTTAAAAAAAAAAAAAAGGAAGCTGCCAATGCATGCAGGAAAATGTTTTCATCATCTCTGTTGTAATTTTAAATGGGCTGTTCCCTCTCTTCTTGTAAGGCGTCACCTCAACTTGGCTTTAGTTACATCTCACAACAGTTAAGGGTAACATCCTCTGCTCTGTTATTTTGTGTTACCTCCTCCTACAAAGCACTGTTGCTTTCCAGGTGCACCCCTGAGGGTGTTGCCAGATTTCAGATTGGGCACTATTGCGTCTTAACACACCTATTGATTTTCTCTTTATACATATATCTTTCTTCCTATAGTGATCTTTTTTCCTGATGTGCACACATACTGTTTAGTTTATTTAACTTTTATTCAAGCTTGCCTTCGCATCTTATAAGATTTGGACCTTATAAATCACTGCACTTTATTGTCCTGTAAATATAGTGACTTGCAACCAAAGCATCTTTTAAAATCCTACCATCAGATGAAGCAGGTTAATATGTTACTTCACTAATTCAAAAAAAAAAAAGCTCTCTTAGCTACACTTTTTTGTCTATTAGAGTGCTGCTGATTTGGCTGATAACAGCCTAGCTGTGTTGCGATAAGGTTCTTTGTCATTTTTAGAACTCATTTGGAACGAAGCTATTTCTGAGTTTTCATTGGAAAGACGTAAAGGAGAGTGAAAACTCTGACTGACATCATCTATTTTTCGGCTATTGTGAGCTGACAGCAAGCCCAGCAATATAAAGTAGCCTGATAGGAATACTATTTACCACTAAGGTTAGCATTTGATCATTAAAGAGATAGGCACTCCAAGGGGTATTACCATTGACAGTGGAACTACAAGCTGTCAAATAGAGCTTTATTTCAGCCCCCTGAAGATTTTGAACTGAATCTGCTTTTCTCATGCAACACAAGCATTACAAGCAAACCAAATGATTTTATTTTCTTATTTTCCTGTGTGCTGTGAGTGAACAGATGAGAACTAATTTTACACAAATTAACGAAGATTTAATGCTTCATACTGCTGTCACTGAAACAAAAATCTAAGTGCTAGTTAATGTCAAAAGAGAGTAAGATCCAGAAATTAAGATGAAATTGAAGAGTGTGACTCAGTTTGGTCTTTGTGGCATGTCCCATTATCTTGTTCGGATTTTCATATTATTTATGTGGGAGCAACACAAAAGGACTTCAGCTGCTGACTGTGACTCAGCTGGCCAAGATGTGCTGCACAAATGCAACTGAAAGAAGTTGCTTTCCCAAAGACTCTGCACTACCCAAACAGAGAGAAAAGACCACAGAGAGATGTGATGAAGAAATGAGTGATAGAAACATAAAATAACAGTGGAACAACTTATGTTTTGCCTTAAAAATGGCAGTCACAGAACACCTGCGGCTTCATGGCTACTAAGTGTTTTGAAGACAACACATTAAATGGTATAAAATTGCTAGGAGGTCAAACTGATCATGCTGATTCTTTTTCATCTTCTGAATCTACGATTCTAATTGCTCCTTATTTTGGATATTGTGCAGTAACAAACCCAGATAATCCATTTCAACGCTTTCTGTGCAATCTTCAAGCAATGTAAGGGGAAAAAAAACCAGGAGTAAAATCTGGCTCTCTAAAAATCAATGGTAGAGTACGCTCTGAATTCATCAGCACCAAGATTTCTCTCTCAAAGTTTAATAGAAAGTAAAAAAAATATATCTTTTTGAGAAAAATGTGTAACTGCTCAGTTTAAAAGACTCAGTAATATGCCCCACTCTTCCAGGTCTGTGGGCTCTGAGAGGGAATTGTTAGAATGCAATTGGCTTTTGAAATGAATTGTGTGCTTTCAGATCACTGGCCACATTCTGTATTTCTGTGTCTTATTACATATTTTATATATATATATATGAAGGAGTGTGTGGAATATTGGGCAGAGGAACATTTTTGCTGGTCCACCTGGCTACAAGCTGTCCTTTGCTGTGTCAATAGGGCGTCTCCCAGACTTGCACCTCTAGCCTGTCAGTGAGGGAACATCACTGTCTCAAAAAAAAATCCTGAACCAACTTGTGAATTGAGAAACTGATTAGAACAATTAGCAATTTTAATTACATAAAATATTATGTATATCAGTTGATAGATCACATGGAAGACAAAACAAGAAATGTCAGGGTAACGATGGATTTTCTCATTAACTTGGTGGGCTTAGATTAATCAGGGTTTGACCTCCGGTTAGCCACAGGTTGTGGGGTTGCAGGTCTCCATTCTTGCCTACGTTTTCCTCAAGCCAGTTCTTCCTTCACCATTAGTTGTGTTAATTACCCAGAAAAGATGAGACAGACTTGCCAAAATAACATATCGCTAATAAAACAGGAAGATGTTTTCTCATTACTGAGTAGTACGAACTGATGTGATTGGCCATGGGCGGTGTCTAGGGAAGGTTTTCATCACAAAAGGGTTCTCAATAGCCCAGCTAGAGTTTGTACAGTTGAAGTGTTGTCACCTGCACTCGTAGGAAGAAACCAGATTTGGGACTCCCGCTCTGCAGACATTTGGCAAGTGGCCTACCCTTCAGCTGTCATTCCAGTAAAACCCCCACCGGAGCAAAGAGAGGATTGTGCAGGGCACACGTGAGAAATGAGGACGCTTACGCACTTCTGAAGGGACTTGAGGCAACAGTTTATTCATAGGTCAATTGGCTTAGAGCAGGCTTGAGACCCAGAGCTGGGTCATGGGGATAACAGGAGAGTGAAAGAGGAAGACGTTGACAAAATATTGTGTGTCCAATACTACCTACTGAAAGTAAAATGTCTGCAGAGTGCTTTGGAGTGAAAAGGGTATCGATGCATGAAAGTTAATAATTAGTCAGTGACCTTTCAGAGTGACTTTTAAAAACATAAAGGAAAAAGTAATAGCCGCGTTTTTTAGTTTTTTTGCTTTTTCTTCCTTTCGCAAGATCAAATTTGGAAATCAATCTATTCATTGATTAGCATCATTTTGGATCGGGATAAAAGATCCTAGGCTCCCCAGTTTCCATATTTTTGCTGGAAAATTAAATAAGTGCTTCCAAGTCTGCTATTTCAACAATGATTTTGCAAAAGAAGAAGAGAAGGAACCTAATTTGTAAATATAATATGACTGGCATTAAAACTCCCTGTCACTCATCAATTCTGTAACCACTCCTGCTGTTCTTTCAGTCTGGTTACCCCTGGATGCCTGGAAGGCAGTAAAACTGTATGTACAAAACATCTCCAAATGTCGCACGAAATAACAAAAAGCCAAAGCTGGGTTCTGGCCATAGTCAGCAACTGTCAAAGTAAAGAGAAGAGAATCTTGGTTGTGGGTTGTTGGTTGGGGTTTTTTGTTAGCTTTTGTTTGTTTGTTTGTTTTTCTTTTATTCCAGTAATTATTTTTTTCTTAAAGAAAAGCTGGTAACAGAATCCCCCCCGAGTATCTGGAGAGAAAGCTCTTTGTTCTTTGCACTAGTCATACTTTTGGTGGACTATAGGAGGCTCCTCCTTATCCATCAGAATACAGATTAACCAGTATATTATACTGGCATTCACCCTGCGACTGAATGAACCTGCGCCTCCAGATGACTGTTTTATCCGGGATAGAGAGTATTGTTTTACAATAATTCTCCTATGTTAGACAACGCTCTTAAGGTTTTGGCCACAACATGCTATATATCATGTCAGTAACAATTATTTATCTTCTGTCAGAGAGTGGATATTCAGAGAAGGTACATTGATGCTTCAGATAGAATGCCAGTTCTAGAGGAATGCTTCATTCCAGGCCTGGGGAACCTCTCTGGGATTGGCAATACTTCTAAAACCGACGTGAACTTCTCAAACGAATTCATACCATCACAGAAAACACTGCCTTTTCTCATCGCGTGGTTGATCATGTGCTGCTCAGTGTTGACAAACACTGCAAGAGTTCAACGTTTATTTTGATAGACCTGTTTTAAAGCTTCAGCGTTGTGGATGTTAATATAAAAAGAATGGTTTTGTTGCTCCCAAACATACTGCATGAAGGAAGGGATTCTAAGTTCTGTAGCTACTTTTTTTTAGTTTGCAGTTTTTAAACTGGATTTTACTTGCAGTAAATGGCATTTTGTTGACATTCTATCTGCCAAGGATAATACAAATCTCGTTATTAAGCTTGACCAAGGGCTGGGTTAGCGGAGTGGTTCTCACATTGATAGCTTCTGCAACGGAAAACTCGGGGTCAGTTATTTTTCCCCAGCACCTCTGAACACTGTTTAGACCAAATACCAGTGTTTTCCCTGCTGTTCTTGCAATAGGTATGAAGTCTTTTATTACGCAGCCCTCACATGATTTCCCCATTCCGGCTGCCCCTCGCTTCGCCCGGCTCCCGGCTGTGCCAGCGGCTCCGGGAGGGCCGATGGATCACGGATGTGGAGCGGGAAGGAGCCCTGGCCCCGTTGGGGGGCTGCCGGGAGCAGCGAGGCTTGTGCCTGCCCCGGGGCAGTGCCCCTCGCACCGTGCCGCTGGCCCGCAGGAGCCGCTCCGGCCCGGCCCCGTCCGTGGCAGCGGCGCTGGGGGAGGCTCAGCCCGGCGCGGAGCAGCCGCGGCCCCCCGGGACCGGCGCCTCCGGGGATGCCTCTCCCTCCCCGTAGCCACGGAGCCGCCTCTCCGCGCCCAGCCGCGGCCGTGGCGGGGAACACCGCGGCCGGGCCAGGCAGCCCCGCTCCGCTCCGCCCCGCTCCGCCCCGCTCCGCGCCCCGCTGCCCGGGGATTGGGGCTGCCGGGCTGCCTGCTGCGAGGCGGGGCTTGGCTCGGCTGCTTATTTATTTATTTGTTTCCCTCCTCTTTTTGTTATCTTTCGCGACACCTCCCGGCTTCAATCTCCGTCTCTGCGTAGCGAGCAACCGCGGCACGCGTAGGATGGGCCGGGGCCGGAGCAGGCGGGCGGGCGGGCGGGCCGCGGCCGCGGCCCCGCTGCGCTCTCCGGCCCAGCAGCATCCGTCGGGGCGGCAGGTCCCCGCCGGCCGCGGCCGCTGCGCCCGCCGGCCCCGGGAGCACTGAGCGCGGCCGTGGCAATGACCTTCTGCGGGGAGCCGCGCTCGCCCCCTCCCTCTCTTGCAGAAAGTCAAACAAGTCCATGAGGAGATCGAGAACTTAAAAAAAAAAAAACCCAACCCAAACCCAAACCCGAGCGCGCAACAGCAAACGCCCCGCCTGTGCGTGCGGATGATCGCGGGGCTCATCAGCATCACCTAAAGGAAAACTTTGTGCCGCCCCGGGAGGCGCCGCGCGTTTCCAGCGGGATGCGGGCGCTGGGTCTGTGAAGCGCGGCGCGGGCAGCAGGGGCTCGGCCCGGCAGCCGGGGCTGCAGCCCCTGCCCAGCGCCCAGAGCCTGCCGGGCTGCGCCGGGGAAGGGGCTGCTCGCCGGGCTCGGGCAGCGAGGCTCGGCACTGAGATCTGAACCAGAACTGGCTCCTGTTTATTTACTGGGAGGAGAGGGTTGTGGTTTTTTTTTCTTTCGCAGCATCATCTGCTTTGAAGAAAGGAGGGAGGAAAGGGGAGGGTCAAAGCTAAAGTGAGTCCTCTCTCCGAAGGAAATGCCTTTTGCACTCTCCAGATGACCTTTTCTGAAAATGCAGCCTCTCCAGCTGACCGATTTTTATTTTGACTACAAAGTGTGTGAAACTGAGCCCTAACTTCTCCACAAAGCCTAAGGTGTGCGCTTCTGGGATTAGCAATATGGGGCATCTGTTGTCCCCTCTCCTCTTGAGCCTGGCAGCAGTTTTTTCCAAAGGTAAGTCAGTCTCTTCTATCCGTTTCACTGCAGCTTGTTGCCTGTTTGTTTTGCATACAACAGCTTCTGTCCGGCTCTGTACTGCCCTGAATGTTGATTAATTCCTGAAAGACTTGGGGGGAGTCGTGCTGGTCAAAACCAAAGATACCGTGATGGGAAATCCTGAGTGGCAGGAGTTTTCCTTGGTCGACTATGACAGTCCACCTCTTCGCCGAAGCGTTTGTTACCTGCCTATTGTACTTTTGATGAGGTAGTAGATGCAGTAGTGGTGAGATTGGCTGGTAATTCAGGTTTGGCTTGCACAGGGTTTGTTAGCTGAAAATCTGAAATCTTCAGAGGGACAAGCAATCAGAGTTAGCTACGCCACTGTCATTGTCTATGGAATTCTTCAAATTAAAAATCCCGTATCCCAGTCTGGCTGGCAGTGTTTTACTGGACAGAGAAATACGTGCATGCTGAAATGTTTAAGAGCTTTGATGAGAGCCGGAACCAGATGTCTGATACATGCATGCTGGATAGAGTTTGACTGTCCTGACAGCATGACTTCAGGTGACTCAGTGTCACCTTCTTGTTGCCCTCGAGTATGTTTACAGTAAGAATCAGAAAACCAGCGTATAGACAATGCACACATTTCTGTGTGCATTTAAATCCTCCCTTGAACTTAAAAGTTTTCATCGATGGCCTCAGCGAAAAGGTGAATGCATTTTTGCAATACTTACTTTAGAAGATTCTGAATATTACTGTGAAATATAAATTAGGAGATATACACATTTTGACTGAGAAGATGTTGCATCAACAGCTGTATTCTGTCAGGAACGCAAAAGAAAAGTTCACACATGGTTAGTCTTCAGAGAAGAATAATAGCATATGCGTTTAATCTATGATTTTGCAAACATACTGATAGAGCAGGCTTATAAACAACCCTATTTAAATAAGGTGTTGGTTGTTCATAACACTTCTTTACACTTCCAGATATCAGCACTTTTCTTTTTTCTTAAGTGAGTTATTTTTACTAATTACATTATATCCAGAACTGAACTTTGAACATAGGGCAAAATACGGAGTTATGTGTTTCTGTGATGGTTCCCTGCACAAATTCACTTATCCTCCCTTTTTTTTTTCATTGGAACAGTTCAAGAACGAAAGGAACAAAATTATAAGCCTCCACAAATGTTACCTAAATGCAGTGCCTACATAAGTACAGTTTTAAAGTTGCAATTGGAAATGCATTAGCAGCAGGGATTGGAAGTCTAAGTCTTTTCAAAAGATTGCTTCATTCACATTGCACACCAGTAGCTCCTGATTTCCCAGCTAGGTTGTAAATTATGTATTTTATTATAAGCAGTATCAGTACTTTGGATATCAGTACAATGCAGTAAGAATATTAACTTCTTCATCTCCTATTTTTGGGGGTGTTTCAGTTTGCAGCCTTAACACTGCATTAACCTAGTGTTTGACTGAAATTGCAGCTTCTTGCAAGACTGGAGTCCAAGTGGCAGTCCAGTCCTACAGAGTACTGTGTTTGTTTTATCACCAGCTCAGCAATTATAGCATTCATATATGATTTTATTCTTAAAGCTTGCTTATGCCTCCTTTGAAAGATAAACATAGGCAGAAAAATGGAACTTGGGAAAGAGGCCTCTTAGGTGGAAAAACAATGGTATAAAAACTGACGAGTGACATTTTTCTATGTATTGCAACTGTTAAGTCTCATTAAATCTGGTATGTCTTTAAACTAGATACACAAGATCCCATTAGAATTACTGGTATTGTCTGTGCTATTTATTTTGCACTTCAGATAGCCAATACACTACTGTGTGATTGCTGGGACTCTACTGTTTAATAACACAGATCTCTATCTTTAATGTAATTATCTATTTCCATACTTGGTTACAGGCTCCATCACTACTGCTGTGGCTTAGTACACTCTGAATAGACCAGAGTGTTCCAGAGATTTACAGTATGAGCTTGACAATGTAAAAGGTTGATTCTACCCCATAAGAAGATGAAAACCAAGAAAATAATGAGACTTGATTACTACTACAGGATATGTTTCTTTGATGCCTTTCTGGTGCTAATAGAAAACCTCTTTCATTTATGATATGATGGCAAAGTTTTCCTGAAGAGATAAAAAATCTCTTAGCATGCAACAGCAATCAGCTGTCTATTGTGTATGGGGCTGTTGCTGATTACTCAGAACCATGGCAACGCACCTTTTTACTGCACAGTTTCCAAATCTTTCAGGTAATAATGTTGAAGACTTGAGAATGCTTTTGTGGTTTTGCTTTGCTTTTATCTTGTAAATGCAGAAAGTTGCTCCAGCCTGAGAAATGAAACGTTGTTTTCAGAGTTTCATGTTCTTTCAGAACAATTTGTCCTGATGATATAATCCATGTATTTCACATATGGTCATTCTTATTTTATATCTGTGTGTATACATACATATCTAGAGAAAGAGACAGAGATTATAAGGCTGTGTAACTGTAGTTATGGGGGTAGTTGCATTTCACAGCTTTGTCTTCAACTACTTTTCTTGAGTCCATCCTAGGGAGCCAGTGCTTGCCCTCAGTCAGTTGGGCATTTTGCTATTTGGTGTCAACCAGGAAAAAAACAACCTCCATAAATCTTCAAGTAAAAAATAACAAAGTGCGGTTGATGTAAATGAGAACACAGACTAATACAACTGGCACAATAATGTGGGCTTTTTTCCCCTTGGTTAAGGGGAAAACCTCTCGTTGGCTTCATTGGAGTAGAATAAATAGTTTAATACTTTCCTTGAACACCAGGTTTCATGCTTGGCTTAAGTCTGTAATGAACTGAGCATCTCCTTTAAGACACTGAACAATTTGGGGATGGATATTATGAGCATTCAGATTGAATGTTCATTATGAATGTTTGTTGTCAGAGAAAAAAAATCTGATTTAATTAATTTCAAACTTCAGGTCTAAGTTGACAGTAACAAAACAAGTGAATATTTTAGTGGCGTTTTCTGCCTGTGTTCTGCTGAGCATTCTGTGTTCTTCTCTGTCATCCTGGGCTGAAATCTTCCCTGCATCCCTGCAAGTCACTTGCTAATGAGATCTCAGGCCACATAGCTGCTGTTTTGATTTTCTTTTTCTCTCAGTTTTTATAAATGTGGAGGCTTGGCAATTGTATTAGGCAGGATTACCTTGTATACCCCTGAGAGTGTTCCCCACAGGCTGGAGCTGTGGATAGCACATTTGCAGTGATGACAATCTTCTATTATAGGAAAGTGTGTGTGTGGGAAATCTCCCAGAAACCCAACCCCCAAACAGTAAGTTTTGTTTACATTATAGGAGAGAAGCGTTGAGATTTTGGGGTTTAAATTGCTTCTGTTTCCTTGGGAATTCTCCATGTTACGGTAGTCTTTGAACTCTCTTGATTTCCACTGAATCTTACACTGTAGATTTTTTGGTCTCGTGGACAAACTCTACCTTTGACTTTTTTACACAATTTTACTGATTCCATGATGATACTTAGTATCAGAACATGTCATTCTGTCCACATTGCTGAAATAACTTCACTGGTGATTTCAATGGGTTATGGCTTTGTGAATTGTAGTTGTTTAGGAAGCCACTTCCTTCACTGTAATCTAACTTGTGCATCACCAGCTTCAGTGGGGTTAGTAGTGTACAAAGAAGTACACAGGTGAGCTTGTTAGTTATGTTCCATCTTCTAGAAGGCCATGGGCCATTTCTGAAGATCTTCATGTGCAGCTCTTCCACTGCCATTGAAGTGTGCTGTGGACTCAATGTAAGTGAAAACCTGGAAAGTGAAAAGCTGAGGAGTTCAGCCAGCTGCATTTCAGCACTACTTTGGAGCTTGTTACTCTGGAGTGCTGGTAGTATATAGTAATGGAAAATAATGCTGTATATTGGATTAAAGTTGAAGATTATTTGATTTGATGTATATTTCTTTTCTTCCCTTCTTGGTGGTGACTAGACAAGAGTTCAGGGTTGAATTTCAGTTCATGTTGATAGATTTTGATTGTGATGATGAAGGATACGATCTTTTTCTCAAAGGAAGAGTGCTGACCTCACTTGTGGACAGACTCATAGGTACCTGTTACTCTAGCTGTGCAATTGGTGTGCATACAAAATTTACTGTACGCGGATTTCAGATGACCACTACCTAGAGAAGTACCAATTACAGGTGTGGTCAGTAAGAGTTCTTTTTTGTAAGCTTTGCCTGTGTGCAGAAACCCAAAAGGTTTTCTTAAAAACCCAAAAGATGAAGGAAATCTTTCTAGCTTAAGGTTCAAGCTGTTCCCATAAACCCAAAAGTTTCGTACTTCGTCCCAGTTACATTGAACTTACAGTCATTTCAGACATATACAAGGGAAGGGGAAACTTAAGTTCCCCTAAGAGCACTTTCTTGCTCTTATTTAGTTTCTTGCCACAGTGTACTTCTGGGAGAAGCCCCATTCCGATTTCTTTTCTTTCAGTAAAAATCATAAATTCAGACTAAACTAAAAAATTCTATAGCTAGACCCATGTTTTATTTGTCAGCTGCAATATTGGCTTAATGTGATTTGGTTTCTAATATTTCCCTGTAATGTTCTCATTTCTTACTTCTGTCTCTTCTTTTATTAGTTCCATAGGACTGGCGGGCTCTGTGACACCAACCAATGTTTTAGATATTAATAAAAGCAGTTTTATTCAATAAAGATCAGTTTTATTTAATAAAAGAGAGAATCAAAAGATAATCTGATTTTTCATGCGGCATTCACATTAAATCAACCTCCTGAGGTTGTTGTGGATGCCAAGTATAGTGGCAGTCTATCACAGGTCCTAGGATACATAAACATGATTCTAGACAGATTGATTGCAGAGAAGCTGAAGAGGCAGCTGAGATTCATCACAAGTTTGGCTTATAAAGTGTTACATTAAATTACTTGATTTTCACCAGTCTTTGTAATATTGCCTTCTGCATTATTAATGGCAGTTCAAAATGAAGTGGATTTTAAATAGTTCAGAGACATTTAGATAACACCAATTATTATGAGCAGATTTAAAGTACATATTTGAGGATGTTAGGCTACTTCACCCCCCTCCATGGGGGGAAAATTAACTGTAGAATAAGAATGGGCTTCTCCATGCCCTTGATTTCTTCTTTTATTGAATAAACTTAATTCCAGTGTAAGGTGTTAGTCTGATGGCCCCACAGAGCTGTGGATTGAAAGTCTTCATCTGCCGAAGAGGTACAGCCCATATAATATCTATGAAAGCTTCCACTTTCTACTTTAGTGGTGTGACATAAACTTGACCTAGGGGATGATTTAACTTCCAGCTCTGCAGCGTAAGGATCATCTATTGATCTGCAGTGGGTGTGATCCAGAGCCCAGTACAATCAGCACATCCAGCGTACGGGCTTTCATTGCCTTCAGCAGGCTTTAATTCAGAGTGCAGACAGAGTTTTCTGGAGTGGTATTTTTCAGCCTGTGGCCCACACACCAGTGGTGATTCATAGACCATCTGAGCAGTGTTGTGAAACCAGTGCCAGAAACCTTATGCATGCAAGCTAGAAAAAAACAAAGGGAGGAAATAGAAGTAACAAGGCGGCTTTCAGAGTGCATCCCAATTTGTGTTTGGTTGTAAACAAAGACCTTTGTGACAATGCTGTCTAAGATTAAGATGGTCTGGATTTCTTTCAAAAAGTTAAATGGCTGTTGCCCTTAAAAGGATTGAGAAAAACCACTGTAGTGAGACTAACTGTAGTAATTTAAAGTATTTCTCTGAACTGTTTGGTATTGCCGCAATACTTCAGCCACAGTCACTGATGGTGTGAGTGTTTCTAATCCACTGCCGCGTAGGTTCACTTAAATCAACATTGAGTAGTGGTTCAGTGAAGCAACGCAGGAGTAGCCTGCCAGTCACTTAATGGCGTCTGCACTGTAGGGTCAATTAACTTCCTAAAAAGCTTCCGCTGTACTCACAGAGGATGTTTGTTTGTTCTTACACCCTCCGTTTTTTTTTTTAATTAAGGTTTCCAAAAAGGTTTCTGGAGGGAGTTTTCCGTGTTACAGATTATTATCTCCCTGAAAGTTGCTCAGCAAAATGCACGCATTTTTGTTTCTTGTACATGTAGAAATGGTTTGTAGTGGATGCATCTATGCTGGTGCCACATTTCCCCAAATTTACAAAATAGAAGGCCT
This sequence comes from Coracias cyanogaster, assembly GCA_033124195.1. Lineage (NCBI taxonomy): Eukaryota > Metazoa > Chordata > Aves > Coraciiformes > Coraciidae > Coracias > Coracias cyanogaster. The sequence goes on from JAVSBS010006120.1 coordinate 113,590, forward strand.
CTTGCCTCCTCCAATAGTCATTTCACCTTCTCACAGGCCCACCTAGGTCTGTTTTTAAAGATACTGTGAATTAATGTGGTTTGTTTAGTTACTTGGGCTTTTATTTGTAAATAAAGACTTTCGTAACAATGCTGTGTCTGATAGCTTGAATAAGATGATGTTCCAGAAATTTGCTATGGTAATGTTTAGTAACTGTTTTCAAGCCTTAATTTATTCAATATTCATTTTATAGTCATTTGCTTTTCTGCTAATGGTGTCTTCTAATCTTAATAGCTCTTCTCCTTGGTGGAACGCATTGGGCCTTGTTAATTTGCAGTTTTGCAGCTAGAGCAAGCGAAATAAAGCCACATATAAAAACGGCCATGTAGACTACTAAAATGTGAGAAGGGAAGGGTATTGAATAACAGAAACGCTATAAAAAGAGCAAAATGAATGAATTAACTAGTTCTGTAGAAAAAAGTAGCAGGCCAAGTAATAGGCGTGCCAAGCAGATGCACACATGGAAAGATGTCAATAGACTTTATTCTTGGTTTATACAACTTCACAAAGTAGACTAAGAAGCAACAGAAGGTGTGTCCTCTCTACCTGAATGAGGAGGCTCTACAGCATGCCTTTTGATCTATTTGCTTTCAAGGTAGGCATGCTGTTGGGCAGGCAGTCTGCAGACCTCTTCCTGAGGAACGGGGCAGATGTCCAGATCACACAGGTGAGGCTGCATGTCTTGCATGCTATAACAATCTTCTGAGTCAGAGAGTTTAGTCTCACCTAATGCTAAATGATGTCAGAACCTTGGATTTCGTTGGCCCTCAACATCACTTACTTGCTTTTTATTTATATTTTTTAAAAGTATACTTTTTATATCTCCAATATACATTGGGTAAATTCATTGTACAAGAGGAAGAATCCAAAGTCATCGGAGATAACTGGCCAGTACTATCTCTGAATAAGAAAGTAAATAATAACACTTAGCCTGCAATCCACTAATTAATCCAAGATCCTGGATTAATGCATAATCATCCCCTCCATTTTCTCCTGAGCCGTGGTGACTCACTCAATTTGTCTTCAAGAAAAGAAAACAGTGGTGGTTTGTGCATACCGACAGTTCAAATATCTGTATTTATCCTTCAGAGTTTTGCATCTCTGTCTTAATGTAATCAGTCTTGCTTGGTTAATTTTCATTTGCTAGTACACATTGGGTAGTTAGTTTTCTTGTCTATACAAGGCAAATTCCTATGTTTAACTTCCTACGTTGCTCTTAGCAATACATAGTGTGTTGTCAGGCCTTGCTGGGATGCAGGAGGTCTTGGTGTTCTTTCACTGAATTGTGTTTTGAGCTATTGCTGAAGGAACTATTCAGCTCTGAGAAAACTTCCCAGTCTAATAAGTGTGTAAACCCACTATGTATCAGCAGTTACCCTCCTGTCGTCTTTAGCACATTTTCAGAAGTAAGAATAGGATCTAGTTTGCTCAAGTTCACAGCTCTTGAGCTGAAGAAGGGTGTCTTTACATGGTCGACAATACGGGACTTGGGGCAGAACTGGGCAATCCTGACTCTGTGCAGTGATGAGGTACATACACACTCCCTAAGTTTATTAGCACACTCTGTAAGCAGCATACGACAAACACTTAGAGAGTTTTCACTAATCTGATGCATTTACACTAATTTCCGCTGTGTCTATTCCGTTTAGGATCTATTTAACTCAGTTAGGTGCTTTGTTAGGTGCTAAGCTTACAGAATTAGGCTCCTATGAAAACACCAGAAAAACTTGGCCTACCTTCCGTAGAAGGGAATGGAAAAGGAACATACACAAAAGGAGTGTACCATAATACACCAGTGTGTTACTGCACATCCGATATGTGACTAACTGAAATTTGTCATCTTCTAGACCGTAGTGGCAAGGCCACTATTTCCAGATGTCTCTGATGAGTTTCTTTGTAGCCGTTCTTAGAAATCCTGCTGAAATGGCAACTGCTCAGCTATCCTGTAAATCAGGTGTAAAAAGATGGCAATCCAAACATCAGCGGACATTTTTCAAATCTTATTTTAGTCAGAGTTGTGATATCCTTCTTAATGACAAAGAGTAGTTACACCTTCAGTGAATAACAATAAAAGCGATGTATTGCATTTTAAAGCCTGATACGATGCTCTCCATAGATCTTCCCTTGTTTACTCGGGGTTTATCAGCTAAGGTTCGCTTATTCCATATCCTTTTCCGTATTATTGGGCAAACAGTTGTAAGGCTATCATGACTTTAGCTGTGCTCTGCTCTCTCCTTTGTGGTTGACTGTGTCCCCTGCAGCAGTTGTCTGATAAGAGATGATTTCTTGCATACTGAACACTTGTGCACAGTAGGATTCTGTTATATACTTCTGACTCTTTGACACCATCTGCCCAGTAAAGTGGTTTTAATGGGTTTCCACTGAGCCAGCCTGTACTGCAGCTCTGACAGCATGCTCTGTATTTTTTAAAATAAACAAAATATCTTCAGCAAAAGCTATCCATAAACATTGGCTTCTCCAACCAAATTGAGGATTGCATACTGTTTGATAGTTTGCAGAGGCAGAAATATCTCTGTTTGATAGACTTTGAAATAGGAAAATGACTGATGGCTTAGAAAGGTCTTCTAATAGTACTAATTTATTTTTATATATGACCTTACAGAGCATTATTTCCTGTCCCTTTTTTTTTTTAGTCAGGTATTATTATCCTTTTACAGAAATGCAGTCATTTTACCTTGTTAAAGTTCTCTCCTTTATGAAAGCTGGGGAATGTAGTGCTTCATGATGGTGATTTAGGATTCAGGGTCCCCACTGGCTTTCTGTAACCTTTGGAAAATCACTTCAGCTCTCTTCTTTCCCTTTCCCTTTCCCTTTTAAACTGTCTTGTCTACTCAGAATACAAGTTGTTCAGAGCAGGACTTGTTTTACTTGCTGTTTATAGAGCGTCTGTGCTGCTTCTCAGATAAGAATGTACATTTTACTACATTAAAAGAATTAATTACTAGTGTCTGAGAAGTTGGAACATGGCATTCTGATTGTCCTGATCGCTGGACAACATGAACGACTTGGAGGCCTATAAAAATGTAAAAGAGTAGGATAAGAGAAAAGAAGAAAAGATATCATGAAAACATCTGTGTGATTAAAAAATTCTGAGAGCTTAAGTAGATCCCATCCTATGATGTTACAATTAATAAGTTATCTAAACCTTTTCAAGCAGCAACATGATAAAGGGAACATAAAAAGCTTCTTATAAAAATATGCTTTTTTACTTTTTTCTGTTATAATCCTTGTTACTAAACTATTGAAGTAACTCACCAGATTTTGAATATCCATATTAATAATACAACAAACCACTTACAGTGAAAAAATGTTTTTTTGGCAGACAGTACAGATCTTAGAACTATTTCATTCCTTCTCTGCCCCTTCAAGTCTTTGGGGTTTATTTTAAGCTCCTTTATGTTAGTAAGTTGCAAACAGTGGGTAGCGGTGGTGATGAGATGGACTGGTGAAAGAAACTGTTGGCTAGTCTCTTCTGTTGTGATGGGACATGAAAATCGAAACAGTCAGAATAAATGGATTCTTCTGAACCTCCAAACTGGCTTGGTAAGAACACGCAGAGCATCAGGCACAATCCTATTATTTAGTCTTTAAGTTCTTTTTTCCTAAATTACATGGAGTTTGACCTCCAGCTGAGATGAAGGTTTCCATCTGAAGCATGGGTTTCTTTTGTCTTCTCTGTGCCCTGTACAGTACTAGTCTTGGTTTGTAGAACTCTGTAGGGAGCTGGTACAAGATATTTGAACCTCCTTCTAGCTGCCCATTTACTCAAGAATAGGTGTTGCTGAGGTCCCCAGGAAAAACAATCTTCCTGTGGCATTTTGAGTGAATCAGCCATGAGGCGAAGGCAGCTTTTCAGTATATTCTGAGGTGTGTAATGCCTTCATATAAAAGAACCCTTCACAACAGTCATTAGCTTTGGAACCTTTGGTGCGATAAAGACATTTAGCATGTTTAACTTGTGGAATACGCACATGGTGGCACCATTTGCAGAAAAATTGGCAAGATCCCTTCTTTGCAGCTGAAGAAACAGACGGGTCCATTGTCATTTAATAAATGGGCAACAGCAGAGCTGTGCATCTGAAGTTTTCAAATTATGTGAATCTTTGCTCTTTGCAGATTTTTTTACATTTTCTGGCTAGTTTGGTTGAAAGCTTATGAACCATCTCAGCAACGCTGCAGCCAAGCGCAGGTTCCATTTGTGTTCTCATGTTTGCATCCTTGTAGATTTCTTTGGACTTGCTGTCTTCTGAAGTCACCCAGCTTCTCGAGGTCCAGAATTCAGACTGAATTTAATGAATCCAATTTCAGGTTAGAAAAAATACGCAGCAAGTATTACTATGAATTCCCTTGAGAATTAAAGTGGCATTTCCCAAATGCTATCCAGCAGCTGGTATTTTGAGTGGTCTCTCAGTGCTCCTTTCTCTTTGATTTTGTTAGTGCTTCATCTGTGTAATGGCTGAAATGCTAATTAAGGTAAATGCTTAAGATCTGTGATCCTTCCACAGTTGTTCACTCCTGCTGTTACCTTTTTTCCCTTTGTCCTACCATAACTTTGGATATTGCTGTAAATGTTCCCTGCTGTTTCTGCTGCAGTAGTTTAAAATACATATATCGGCATCAGCTGTGTCTTTTCTTGCCTTTTTATTTAGTCTCTTTATCTGAGTAGCAGTAGATCAGAGTAATGGTACAATAATCACGGTTGAAGCATTTATTTGTTTGTTTTCTTTCTATTTATATGCAGTCATATGCTCCTTTCATCCTTTCCTCTATTCCTATCAGAATTATGCATGTGGTTTGGATCAGACCCTGAAAAAAGAGAAATGCTTGTAAGTAGAGGGTACTATATATAGCAGACCTTTGTTAGGGTATTTGTAGTCCTGATGTTTAGAATGTCTTCATATGCATTATAGGTTCTCATCAAATAATCAAATTGCATCGATAATAATGAAAAGGATGGTTCATGAAGTTTCTTTTCAACTGTTCTCTTTTCAGCAGCTTCAGAAAAAACCGATGGATTTGGCAGCCCATTTGCAGTGCTAACAAATCAGGGCTGTGGAAGTCTAAATCAGTAAGAGTGAATTCAAAACCAAAGATCCCTCACAGAGATGTCCTGATAGTGACTGCCTTGAGGTGCAGGGGGAGAGTATTCACAGACCTCGGATGCTTTTAGCTGTTGCAGGTCATAAGATAATCCTCCAGGTAATTAGCTCTGTCAAACTTTAAGTTTCTATGGCCTACAGCTTATATCTGGAAGGTTGTAAGGGACAAAGAAAAATTCCCCCAAAAATGCAAAGAGAGTTTTGCAGGATGCTGTTTGGTGTAACAGGACTTCTCCAGTGTTTCAGTTCATACTGCAGAGCACTAAGGCCCATCATTATTTTCCAAATTCCATTCTCATTTGTGTTCTCAACTTGAGAATAGTAGCCCTCTTGGTCTTCTTATCTGTGGTGACACTGCACCATTCCCTCATCTTCTTGGGTACAGTCTTTGACTTCTTGCAGATGTTTGCTTCCAGTTTGATCAATTTGTCAAAGAAACTACACATTCTCACACTGGTTTCATCTTCTTGTGACAGACAGGCACTATCAAAATCTCATCTAAAGCCTATGGAATTACTGTAGCAGTTTCAGTTATGTTTTATGCTTCTTTGACATCTGTCTTAGGAATAGCTGATCTATTGTATTTATCCTGGTCTAAATCCAACTGGTCCTTTGAAAATGCTGCTGTCCAGTACCTGCTCATTTTCTTCTCCAATGACTGAATGTTTCTCTCAGACACTTAATAAGTGAATTCCTCCATAGCTCTTGCACTTTCTCTTGCCTCCTTAATTATAGGTCAGTGCCATTATTGTTTTCCTTCCAATTGCATGTCCAAGCCTTGTTTTTAGCACTGAGATGAACAGAAGGAATCTTGGAGGAAAATAGGCTGTATAAATTTAGATTTTGAGATGACATTGAACTTGTAGTACTGACCTGTAGGCGTTTATTAGAAGAAAATTGGAAACCTAGACTGGGAGCCCAGAAAGTTAAGATTGAGGGCAAACAAGAAAAAATTTCTGAAAGTTGGAAGACAAGAAGTAGTAAAGATCAAACTCTGTATTCTGTTCTGTGCTGCTACTACTTTACAGAGTAAGAACTGGTAGTGAAGAATGGGATTGTGAAGACCGTGTAATAAAGAAAATCGGGATATCTGCTTCCTGTGCTCTGTGGCCCGTTTCAGGCAGATGGTGTATGCACAGACAGTTCCCATCACCGAAACAGTTCTAGGGGGTCTAATGGCCTCAGATTTCCTCACACGTAACCATAGCTCATGGGCAAGTTACACCTATATTTGACCTTAACCTATAAAATAAATATCCTACCAAACTGCAAAATTGCCCTTATTTTAGTTAGTTTGAACTAAGAGGACACAATCCCTTCTACACGTAACGGTGAGGGGTCAGAGCTGTTTTTCTGAGGTGGTTCCCAAAATCATGGTAATGGCTTCTTGCAGTTGTATTCTGGCTAAAGGACTTGGCTGATTCTGGGCAACTACCAAGTGGTCAAATACTGAAAAACTGGAAAAGAAGCTTTGCTCTGTTCAGCCAAATAAGTGAAATGCTTTGGAATTTTTAAATCAGTGGAACATCCTGACAGGGATGTTTCAGGGGACAACTGAAATTTTAACTTCTGCTTTAAACTAAAACAAATGCTGAACTACCATAATTTTCCATGAAAGAAATAAATCTTAATTTTGCCTATAATAAATTCAAGTCACAAACAGCCAAGATAGTTTTTTGCTTGTTTTCATCATAATCTCATGTGAAATAGTTCTTTATTTCACCCACCTGAAATGAAAACTAAGATAACTGATACTCAGTTACTTTATATTCAGTGACTGAAAAGAACTCCTTTTGGTTTTGCAGTAAAATCTTTTCTCATTCACAGGAGCTTCTTAATTCTCACCTCCTTTTCCAGTACTAAAGGGTTTTTCTCAGCATTCTTTCCTTTGCATAATGGAAGCTCTCACACTTTGCAGATGCCCTCAGAGTCCCTCCTTGACCTGCTGGCAAAAGGTGATATTGAAAATTTTTTTGTTTCCTTCTCAATTGAAGTAGCTTGCACAGCTCTTGCAATAGAACTTGCCTTCTGCCCTGGACAAGTAGTCATCAAATGTGCTGGTAACAGAGAAATGATGCATTATGTGCTACTATCGATACCATGCGGTACTATTGATACCAAGAGAAAGAAATAATGAAATGACATGGTATTTTATATTGCAGTTGAAACTGTGCTAAGTGCTGTGAAAACACAGCAAGGAATAATAAGTCTTTTGGAGTCAAGGTCTAGCTTTACAGGAGAAATGTGCAGAATTTTTATAATTTGGCTGTAGAAAACAGTTATAGCAGACCTTTTCTGGAAATTAAAACATATATATTTTACAGATCTAGTGCTGGCACAGTAGTTGAATAGTGGTGCTTTCCTGTATTTTGCATGTTGAATTTTGTTCACTTACATCTAGACCGTAAGCTGTAAGCAGTCAGAAGAAAATTTGTGATCGTTCTTTACTAGGCTGAATCTGATGTGAAAATGAGCTTGGATGGCATGGCTCCAGAGCAGGCCAAGTCAGCCTGAGATGGGGCTGCTTCGGTCTCTCTTCCTTGTGTGGCGTTGGCATTTATGCAGTTGAGTAATGAACCATGCAGAGACCTGACGGATCCAGTGGAAACTAATCTTTTTTTCTCATTTATATAGGTTAGGGGTTTTTTGCAGACACCAGCACCAACAATACTGCAATTGCATACTGAGGTGGCTTAGCTCCCTGGTCTGATGGAAATGTAACCCACCACAAGGAAGAGCTTTCCCACAGCTATGGGACTGTGAATAATCTCACCCTGAGGCCACGTGCTCACCAGATCCGATGAAAAAGGGCTGAGTGTGCGCCTCGGTAGCCTGCAATTACACCTTCTTTTTGTAATAGCAAACCATACCTCCAGTAAACTGTTCCCAGGCTTTTTCATTCTCATTCCTTGGTAGAAAAAGTCATGATTATGGAAATCAGATGTTGTTGAAACTTATAGAGTGGCATGGAAACCAGTCAAAATGGAAAAACGTTTGGCAGCTTTTGGATAATCACTTGATATATTTATAATTGCTATTTTCAGCTGATAAGCCTTACCAGAGTAACATCCCATTCCACCTACAAAACAGCAACACTTTAAAAATAAAAATCTAATAGTTATATTTAATGATGACGAAAGTAAAGCCATGCAAGTTAGATGAAGATATGATAGTTTTATATAACAAATACTATCAGTCCCAGTTCTCCTTCAGTAACTTCCTTTCATGGCTTGGTTGAAATTTTTGAGAGGGTTCAGGGAACGCCTCCCAGTGGTGTGGATAATGTGGTGGTCACTACACTTCGTACTTTTGGATTCAGCTGTCATGCTCCAACCTGAAGTGGACACTACTTACCTGTGTGGGAGTATTTTGATGAGTGAGATGGAAGATTTTGGAAACTTCTTTATATTCTTAATCCAGCCAAACTATTTCTGAGTAGGTGAGTTCTGTAGCAGTGATGACAGAGGCTGCTGTATGGTAATGAAGATGTAAGACAAAGAAATTTCCAGGAATAAATTTGGATTTTATTTCCTTGTCCCAGTCGCATAACTGTTTTCATTTTCAGCCATCGCCAATGGCGGCTGTTGCAACCATTTCGAAAAAGCTGAGCATCCCCCTTTCATAATCATGGATCTGGGCCAGCCTGGTTTCTCTTTGGCTTTCAGTTCTGTACTAAGGATTACAGACTACTATTGTATGAGATCTCTCACATCTGCCTATCACCCAGGCAGTTCCCGGTTCTTAATCACTTGGGTTTTTTCCTTCCTTATGAACTAGTGCTGTGACTAAATTGGTAAGTCTTAATGGCTCATCACGTCTTGCGTAGGCTTCCTGCTTCCGACTCCTGTTTTCTCTTCTACTGCCAGAATATACACACTACTAGACAAATGCCATCTGGGAATTGTAAATCTGTCACAAGAACCACTGCTATTAGTTTGTGTGTGTCAAGATGCAAGGCCTCTTACAAATGCTTACTAATCTGCATCAGAGTTCGTTTTTTTTTAAATTATATCCATCTTGATTCTTAAAGCTTCCAGGTTTTAGGTCAAAGCTGTAAGCTCACAAGAGTGCTTTATTTTATTACATGGAATAGTTAGACCAGCGTGGGGGCAGATGGCTGTTGGAGTCATGGACCAATTCCTAATTATACCCGTGTGCTTCCTTAATGGAATTCAAAGAAGTGATTTTGTTGTGTGAAAGAAGTGGTATTATATTTATTTGTAAATTCTTTTAAACATGTCAGCATGTAGCCCTGAGGATGTGAAATAAAGGTAGAGCTTGTCAGCCTCCCTGGCTGCTCTGAATTAGCCTGAACCTATTGGAAATGAAAGGTTCAGAGAGCACCGATGGAATAGATTGAAGCTTTGAGTGAGTTGAAAGGGCAAGTTTACTGGCTAATCGTCATCTCTGTGGGCAGAAAGATAGCTAATAGATTGAGATTGTCAGACATTGTGGAGTCCTTGACAGGACTGCTTAAGGCTTTTTGCTTTCCAGTTCTGGCTTATGGTGGCTGCCTTCTTTTTAATTAAAATATCTTTTGTTTTTGCATAATTAAAGTAAAACATGGAAGCATACAATATTTAGGGAATATGTGAGGCATGAACTGTTCTTATCTTGGTTTAATTTTTTTTTTCTTTTAAGATAATCAAATTGCATGAATACATCTCTTTAGAGATTATATTTCTTCACTCCGTGGATGAAGGCTAGATTTTCAGAAGCATTTGGTTTTAAATTTAAGCACCAAAATGAGTGGAGACCTTTTCAGTCAGTCTCAACATTGATGTGCTTTCTTGAAGGTCCATCCAGAAGTGTCACGGAGGGAAGTGAATGCTGAATGCTTGTGGACCCTCCTACACTAAATGAGGGAGCAGAGCACTAGAAAATCTAGCCCTTGACTCTTTTGAAAACTTTAGTACAGCTCCCAGCTCAGTGGCAACAATCTTGGCTAGAGTTTAAAGATGTTGATGTGATATTAAGAACTATTATTATTACAGCAAAAGTTGAGGAAGGGGTCTTTTAAATGTGGGGTTTAATTTGCTTCATTTAGAGAAGGGAGTAGTCCTGTACATAACAGACAATTCTGTTTAAGCACTTCTTTAACTTAAAACTAAGAAAGAAGTGCAGCTTCTGTTTTGCTATTTTATTCTGTATTTTTCTCTTCAGGCTGAAATGCAGTGAGCTGTTAAGATATACAAACCATCTTCTGATAGAAACTTTAAATGCCTGAAAATAGGAGACAAACCCAAGAAGTACAGTAGGATGCTAGTATATGAAAGCCCCAGAATAATATGAAATTATTCTACTGTTTTCATTCTAAATAGCAGCATACTTTTGTTTTTAATTAAGAATTTCTGTTCCACTATGTATATCCAATTTCGCTGTATTATTTTCTGCTGGCAGAATTTCTTTGTCTTAAATTCAAAGTCACCATCAGATCAGTCACTAATACCTCAAAGTCCATAATTCACTCCAAAATCCTGATGTCCAAAACATAGAATTTAAGATTGCTTTAAAACTAAATTGAACTAGTTTTACAGCTATCACATTTTTTCACATTTTTAGATGTTGGAGCCAAGCATGAGTTTTGCTGAAAGACTTGAACTGATGATAGAACTTCTCTACAAGTCAGTGTTCTTACTGTGAAACCCTTTCATTTCTCCAGTCCCTCACCCAAACATTTCCTCTGAACATCTCATATCATCTTAAAATGTATGATGACACTCTGAAGGTTTTGAGGGCTTTACTGATGGCTTCCAATCACTTTTTGAAGACAAGTGCTATTTTCATGTTTTCTTATACAGAGTGCAATATGCAGGATAAAATTCTGGCTCTACAAATTGTCTTTGACTTCAGTATGACCAAGACTTCTTCCTCTCCTCCCATTCTTGAAAGATGAGTTGGAATGGGTAGAAATGAAGCCAAATATGCTCCTTGTCCACTGTATAATTTTGAAATGTTATATGAGTAAAGTTATACAGTCATGCTCTGCTTTGGTTAAGTGACAGGTCCTGTTCTTCTAGAATTCCCCAAGAAGAAAAATCCCATTAAAATAAAATGTTTTGCTGCTTTAAGGACTGATGCTGTCGCCCTCAGTCATATTTTGCAAAGTCTTACTCAACAGGAACTCCCCCAAAATGTACACGATGGCAGAAACTGAGTTCTCGAAAGAGAAATCATAGTAAGGATAATGGCTAACATGGGGTGGGAAGTCTTGTATTATTTATATTAAAAAGTACCCAAATTTAGGTAAGTGCTTGGAACAGATACAATATCTGAAGGCTTGTTTAGCTTTTGCACAGCAGCGGATTGTCTCCAGCAGCTGTACCTTCTGAATTTGTTAGTTCAGTCCTGTCACAAGCCACATCACAGCACACTGTTGATGCTGCAAGCTCTTCCTTGTTTTGGAAAAGGTGGAGCAATGCTTTAACAGCACAAATTCAATAAAGAATGGATGGGCGAGTGCATTAGCCATTAGTCTGTCAACTTTATGAAGTGCAGAGTTTTCTCAAGTCTATGAGGAACCTAATGAGCTATGATCAGGACTGTAAGCCAACCTCCCTAGCATCAGCTACAAAACTGCACTTAGCAGCAGGGTGCAGGCAGGCAAAGTGAGCTGTGTAGAGGCTTGTCCATCAGACTGGATATTTTTCAAGCTCCCCATGCTGTCTCTCTGAAGGAATGGCTCTAGAGCACCGCCGGCTAAGGCCACTGTTCTAATGCTCAGATTTTAGTATGAATACTAATCAAAATCTCTCTACTCACAGCAGTGAGTTGTTAGTCTGAAACGTATTAATGTCCATGAAGAGTTAAGTTTTGAGGCTTTAGCTTATATGTCTTTTTTTTTCTATTCCTACAAGTTCATGTTGACCTTGTTACCTGCATGGAAATGCATCCAGTAATATTCCTTTTGACTATATTTACAGACTTTTGTGGAGAGCCATAGATTCCTTTGTATCTTGTACCCCTCAGCTTGGCACCGCACTTGAAGTTTCTAAGAAGTGAGAAAAAAATAGAACAAATTTTTATCTTTTTAAAGCTTTTAAAATAAGAGAAATACCAGGTTTTGTATTGAGTGTCTCTAACCTGAAATGGAGGAAAATACCTCCTAATAATGATATTGGTGAAATGATAAAAAAAATTCGTAGGACATGCAGTGGAAGCACTGTCTGCAGTGGGAGTTTAGTATTAGAAATTTCAGGGGAGTGAGAGAAGCCGCATCTCTGCCAAATCAGCCCTCCCTTCTCTTGTTTCTGTGAAGCAACATGAAGGTACTAAACATCAGCAAGTCCTGATGTCCTTTCCAAGCAGAATCTCATTGATTGGATTGTTCTTAAGGCTTTCATTGATCAGAGAATTGAATTCCATCCTTCTTTCCCCACGATTACACAAATGACTGCTATCTTGCAAGGTAGTATTTTATCGTTCTCAAATAAAGTTTTCATGCTCATTGTATGCACAGTACAGTCCATATCTGCTTCCTAAAATTAAGTTTTTATTACGTTGTTTCAGAGCTGATTAATATCACAGTATCCACTTTCTTATTAGGATACCTGCTTTCCACAGGTTGGAAGTGTGGCTGTGCTTGATATTCTTCATTTTGCTTTCTGATAATGATATTCAAAGAATTCTGTTAGATCAGACATCTTTCCAAGCTGACCAAACCTCCAGTTTTCAGAAAAATCTTTTTTCTATCATTAATTAATTTACAGGCTGCTTTTTTTTTTGTATATGTTCTTACAAGCTGCAGGCCAGAGAGCTGATTATATACCATTTCAGAGACACTGGCTACTGGAACATGATTTAAAACACCAGAATAATTCAATATTTATTTACCTTGTGACTTTCCATGGAATATCTAGTGGGGATCGTGTTCAGAGGCAATTCTCCTTGGGAGTCTGTTTGTCTAGGTAACTCCATAGTTACCATGACAAAGACCTCCATTTTATTTATTTATTTATGTCGGGGGGAGGGAGGAACATGGAAAAAGTGGAAGAAGAAAATAATGCTGAGAGAGATTGATTTAGGTACTGGTTTTGGAACAGAACACCTTCATAGCCTCCTCACAGCACCTTCACGTAGTTGGGTGTGGTTCTGTTAGGTTTCTGGGCTTCTTCTCTTGCCCTGGATACATCCAGGTATGTGACCTTGTTGTCTGGGGTTAAGGGCTTAAAGCTTGTAACCAAATTTATAACTTTGCTGATTTTACGGACAGAGCCCATCTAGTCTCTCTATTTATAATGTCAAACATGTAATTAGACTTTTATTCATTGTTTTATCTTTGTACTGAGTCCAGTATCGTACATTTAAAAAGGAGTGTACAAAATCAGACCTACTCTTGTTTTGGTCACCTTTAATGAAGCAGAACTTATTTGTGTTCATTATTATCTTGGGTAATTAAAAGCACATGCCTTCCAGTTTGAATTTTTCTGATTGGCAGTTCAGACAGGTCCTGTTTTGCCTCAGGAAGGGTCCTTCTCTGCTAGGTTAAGGATATCTTTAGTGCCCAGTATTGATGCTCTTGTAATGCATCAAAATCAGCTCGTATCTGAGCCTCTCTGTGACACTGACAAATAGGACTTTATACAGACCAGTCCCTCTTTTAGCCAGAGGCAGCTATTATGTGAATAGCTGTAATGTTACTGGGATTACAATTAATTATATTAGGTCAATTTTCAACCTGCTGTCATCTTTGGTGTTATACAACAATAATTAAAATCATAACTCATCCCTCAGTTTTATTTTAAGGAATATATCATGTCTCCTACATGGTTCCTGGGCTCCTTTGGAATGGTATCACTGGAGCACCTGCTGGATTACCTCCTTCAGAGCAGCCCCCGAGTGTGAGCACAGACTGAGTTGGACAGATCCTCAGAGTGGTTTCTTCAGCTGCACCAGGGATCTTGTTGCTACAGCATCTGCAGAAGTAATCTAAACTAAACAGCTTTGTAATCATGCTTGGTTTTACCCGCAGGAAACAAGCATGCCAAGACTTCAGGCTTTTAAGTGAAGCAAAACACTGACTATAGTCCATTAGAACCAAAGGATCTCCTTGTTTGGCCACCTTATCTAGTATGGTGGAAAATAGTGCCGTGATGGTTCTTTCTGGATAGCTATTTCCCATGAAATCTTATACTAAGAAATATTTTATCTTCCTCCTGGACTTGAGTACAGTCCCTGTCTGAGATCACATAGGAAATTGTTTCTCCTTCTCTCAATCTGTGTCAGGGTGGTCTAGCTCTGACCATTTGATTTTCTTTGATACCATGATGGTTATGGTTGATTTTAGGGCCGAACTGTCTGCGGCCAGCCATCTGCATCCATAGCCACAACTTTTTTTGGGGTTTCATGTATCTAAGTTCCTTCTGGATGCCTTAACCATCTATTTATACTGCGATCAGTACGGGGAGGTAGGACTTCACTGACTTCAGAGTTATGCAAACCTATGAGCTTTACAGTGCCTGCATAAAGCAAGATGGATGAAAAATCAGCAATGAATTTATTCCACATTTGCAGCCACTCTGCACAATATCCAGTGTTCTTTTCCTTCAAAAAAGAAACCCAGCCTTCTTTAAATTACTTACGTGAACACACAGCTGCTGGTGGTTGGATACAATAGGTTAGAGCATGGAGCTATATTCCTAGCGTCTGATACTCACTTCAACATTCTCATAGTGCTCATCTGTTCTAAATGTCTTCTTTTTTCAGTACCATACGAGATAGATCTTGAAATAAAGGAGAATATTTAAAGAAATCAGAAATTAAGTGTTTTAATAAAGAGTAGGTGAGACATTGCAATACCATTATATTTTGGTTATTACTAATTCAAGGGAGGGAAGAGAAAAAGAGTATAAAATTAACACAACCTTAGCTGAAGTTTATGGCTTTGAAGAAAATGGTGCCTCAGAGGAGTGGTAGGACTCAGGCTTGATTAAACTGGGATTTCAGAAATTCTCTGCGCTGAATGAAATAAGGCATTCAATCTAATTAGATGGTATTGTGGAGAGATAGAAGGAAGAGAGGTATTTCTGACCTCTTGGCTTTTTATATAACCTTTAATCTATGGGATGTGTTTGTAACTATTTTAGTACATTTATTTTTCTTCTCAAGGGAATTTGGCCTCAAATTCTAACCTTTTGATAACTTGTCATAGGAAAATTTGAGGAGGAAACCATCTAATGGTCTTGTTAAAATACACAGACTTTCTGGAGGCCTGTTTTGTAACTTTTCCTGATGAAAGCTCATACTTTGGTGAAATATTTTGATGAGGAAAAGATATCCAGGAGGAAATGCAGCTGTCGATTTTTCTGGAGAGATTTCCAGAAGGTGCTCACAGAGTCTAGAATACTAGCCAGCTGAAGGCAGTAGAGTCTCCCCTTTCATATACTAAGGCCATATATTTTTGTTACTGTGGTGCAAATAGGAACAACAGCTTTTACTGGAATTACTTTTGGGTTATGCTAATGTAGAATAGAGGAGATCTAATTTAAAAAATTTATAATTAAATGGAATAATACCTTACTTTTACATGGCGTATTTTATCAGGTTTTTTCAAACCACTTTACAAAGGTTTTTACAGCATGTTTAGCCCCAAACAAGGGAGAGGTGTGGGAGTAGAGAGTTTCTAGAATCCTCCCTTTTCTCTCTGGGTGGTTAAAGTGCTATCCTGCCATTTTGATTTCTTGACTATTTATCTAGTTTAAGGACTATTAATTCTTATATAGTTTTGAGGAGCAAATTGGTACATGTTCTGGAGTTATCTATTATGACATGAGTATAAAATGATGTAGAGATATGTTTAGAATCAAATTTACTTTTCATTTTATGTCTACACCACCTTAATTTAAGAGTTAATAGGAAAACTTGATAGCTAACATAATGCCCATTTAAATTTCTTATAGGCATAATTTTACAAATGCCAGATACATTTTTGCAAATACTAAATAATGAATTTCTTCAAGAAGAAGAATTAACAGAAAAGATTGTAATTAATGTGTTTTGAAATGGAATTAACCCTTGACCCTTTGAAGAAGAGATGATGCTGTTTCTGCTTAGAGAGTGCTGTAGATTAATTTTGAGTGTTTAATAGAGTCATTCCAGACTTGACATCTTCTCATTTATAGTAACGTAACAGGCCTCAACCTTCACACTGAACTCCGTGTTCTGGCTTAGGCCAGAGAAATACTGTTCCTGGGTGTAAGGTTTTAGGAGCTGACCCACTCACATTGCAGAACAATTTCCAGTGCTGGTGTCCCTTGGCTTTTTGGTGTAAATCCATGTTCATGTAATTACTGAATGGCTGAGAAGCCGAATATGTGGTTTTAATGTCAATTCTCTATTTCTTTGGACAGCTTGGCAATCAGTGGCAATATCAACCAAGGTGCTGTGCACATTTTAGTTGAAGCCTCCAGGAGAAGCTTGCTTTATTTGAACATTGCTTATGCAAGCAATTTCCTTGTGGCATAACATGTCAGAAGATTAAACAACTGTGAGTTATGTGGTTCCTTTTTCACAGTCTTTTATGTCTAATACTCTTAAATTAGGAGAATTTCAGGTCTGCAGCCTACTACAAACACGAAGTTCAAAACAGAGTTTGATTTATGATAGTTGCAGCTTCTAAGAAAGCTTATTTCCTAGTCCTGTGTTTGCTGTTGTTACATTAACTACTACCTTTTGCCATTTTTGCTGAGCTGAGTTGTTGAAGAACATGTTACAACCACTTGTACTTCATTCATCTGGTGCCTAGGAAAATTCTGAAAGAGAGAAGCTCAGTCTTCCCATGTCTCCAGACTATAATAGTTAATGAGTTCTGCAACAAAACAGCATCAGGAAGAGGAAGACCAGATTTTGAAACATGGGCTCCATGCTTGGAGAACTGCTCGAACCGAGAATGCATTAGGCTGGTCTTCAGCACTCCAGATAATAAAAAACCCCAAGTGTGAGAAGAAAACTAGCACAGCTTGAGTAGACTGGCTCCTGCTCCACATGCCACTCAATCACATTTACATTGCAGCACTTGGGTCAGAATTTGGCCTGTTCTTAGGAAATCTACACTTCTTTTTGCTGCTGAAGACCCTGACTAAAATCCATTACATGTGGATTGTAGGCTTTATTTTCAAAATTATGAAGGTTTACTTGGAAGAATAGAAGTCCTGGTTTGGGCGGCTTCTGGTTTTATTTGTATGTACTAGGGATGGGTAAGAATTAAAACAATGAAATAATTGCTATACCATTTGAAAGGCTTATGATTAACATGGAAACATGATCTACATGTTTTCCAAAATTTAAAGATACCAGCTGTGTTTCACAGAATCACAGAACGATTCTTAGAGTTTCTTTTACTATGCTTGACACTGTCATGACTAAATACTTAGTTTCGTCTAGGTATCCAATAACAGAAACAGCAGCAAAACTTTTGTTAATAAATGTATTAGTAAAAGAAGCACCTGTAGCCCTGTATTTATAACAACCCACCTTTCAAATCCACTCACTGTGATGGTTTATGCTGAGGAATTGGCTGTAGTAATTTCTGTAATGGAGAAAACAACTGTTACTGAGTAGTGCTGAATGATTGAATTTTATTGGTTCATAAAAAAACTTGGAGGTTAATATCTTTGTTTCGTGAAACAGATGTTTAATTCTAAGCCTGGGCAATTGGCTCTTTTATGTCTGAAGAGGAAAAGAATAGATGTTTTGGATTACAGTTGACTGTGTAATTGTATATGACAGATGTATTAAATTAGCCTTTCCCAAAGCTTTTGGTGTTTTGCCTCTCTGAACTGTAAATTTTACTTGACTATCTCATTTGCAGGTGGCATGAGACCATTCTGTGCACATTTCACGTTTCTCCGATAGGACAAAATAGTCCGAGTTTGCTGTTAAGTTATAGACCACTTATGTATGGGCAAAAGACAAATTCTGTAGCATTTATACTTCAGACTATAAAGTAAATGAGGGTACGAAAGGACAGAACCCTTAAAAAAAATAAATTCTGCATATGCTTTTGATTTGTCTACATCCAAAAATTGAATGCTGTCCAGATTTAATGTTCCAATCTGTGTCACAGTCTGCTTTCACCCCTTGAGTGCACCAGGGCATTCTGTGAACATTTAATGAACCAGACGCTTCTGAAGTTTTATTAACAATATATGAATTGTATTTTAGCCCATGTCATCACCCTCTACTGATTAAAACGTGGCAAACCTTTTATAAAATGGGATGCTCTGTGTGTGTAGGTAGCATTTGTGGAGCTTAACTTTCATTTGATTTTCAAGAACCCTGACTAAATTCAGCTGCTTGTTACTTGCTGTAAAGGTGGAGCAGTTTCTGGGGAATTACTATGGATTTACTTTGCTTTAACAGCAAAAAGAATTTATCCCCTTTGATTTTAACAAGAGGAGAAACTTTCTAATTGAAGTCACTTCTGCTTTCCGAGCACATATATTTGATGCATGTGCTTTCCCTGATTTTACTTCCTAATATGATAAGTCTTTCTAAGGTCTTTTCTGTTTTGTTGGTTTTTTGTTGGCTTTGTTTTTTTATTTTCTGGGCATCTGTTTTTTTTTCTGACTTTAAAAATTGCCTTAGTAAAACTTTGCATTTGAATTCCTTGGTTTGTTTTCACCCTTTTGACATATCAAAAAATGAATTTGAAATTCCTATTTGGGGGAAAATGTCTTTGTTAAGGTCATAGTATTTATCACTCATTGAAAAAAGCAAGGATTTAAAAATTATTTTCAGTAAATGTGCCAATATATAAAATAACTAATAACACCAGATACCAAGCAGTTTAAAATACAGGTAGCTTACAACAACAAAAAAAATCAATTTTCTCCAATGACAGTAAGAGCTGTTTATTGTTTATTTTACCAAAAGTTAAGTTCTGTTGCTCACAGAAAATTGAAGAATTACTGAGATGATAACATATCCTAAGAACAGGGAAATTGCAAAACCTACTATAATTAAACACATTCTTATATAATTGTTTCCTAAAAGCATTCTTGAGATGCCTTCAAAAGACACTTCAGAAATCTCTGATCCAATGATACTAAAGTGATGACTTCAGTAAATTCTAGATTAAGTCCAAGGAGATTATTCTTCCTTAAAGAAGGATTGAAGATTTTCTTGGAAGGCTTTTGGGAGTGACGATGCAATACAAAACTGAGTCCCGAGGGATTTACTGTCATCAATTCTCACCTTTAGAGTTAACTGATGAAATAAATTCATCATTCTCTGTCAGTTGATACCAGTTCAGAATCTGTCTCTTGATCCTGGTGAGCCTACTCATACCAGTCGTTTGGAGTTGCAAAAAACTCCTCTCAGTTTCCGTGCTGCTGCTTGAGTGTGGTGGGTTGGCAGTGGCTGGACACCAAAGCTGATCTGTCACTCCCCATTCTCGGCTGGACAGGGGAAATTAGTTTATTACCAATCAAAATCAGAATAGGGTAATGAGAAAATAAAAACTAAATCTTAGAACACCTTCTCCCACCCCTCCATTCTTCCCAGGCTTAACTTTACTCCTCCTTCATTCTGTCCAGACAATGTCGAGGTGGGAGAGGGTTTTGTGTGCATAAATGGGAAAGAAGGAAAATACATTGGACACAATCGTAAACGATTTTTTTGTACTGTTCTCTCACTTGCCCTGCAAGCAGACATAATGTTCAAAGCAGATTTTTCTTATTCTTCAGAAAAGTTGAAATCAATTCAGATCGATTTATTAATGGTTCCTTTAATTGGTTTGTTAATGGCTGTACTTACAAGACTTGCTGCCTAAGTCTTACTTCTGGCTGGTTAGAGTATAATAATTATTGATCTCTATACACTCTATTAGGAAAAAATACATAGAGATTTACTGCTCACAAAAGAAGCTTGTGAAGGCGATAACTCATGCAGATTTTTGGAAGGCATTTGTCTATTTCTTATGAGTTATTAGTACTAATGGGAGTCATATGTAAAGTGGGAAGCAAAATGAGCTATTAAGCTACACAGAGTACTGTAAATCCTTCCTGTCTATGTTATGATGGGATCCATTTGTGTGACAAGCGGGATGAAGATAAAGTAGTTGTGTATCTTTCAGAGACTGAAAGGTGGCTGAGAGAGAACAGGCGGAGCAGAGCCTCTGCCCTGATGGGAATTCTGCCCTTCCCCTCCCTGAGGGCTGGAGAGGGCTGGGCAGGGGCTTCCTGAGAGACACTTAGTGTGAACCTGAACCGGAAAGCAAGGACCAGTCGTGCAAGGACACATAGGCAGGGGGATGTAAATCCCTACTTGAAAATGTTTTCCTCAGTCACATTGAATTTGCTCTGGTTTTTCTGGTTAATTGATCTAATCTAGCTCTGTGTGAACTAGGGATAGTTTCCAGTTGCTGTAGGAATATGAGAGTTTCAGTGTACCTGTAAGTGACTTCGGTGATGCGGTTTGTAGTCTAATGACACAGCCTTAAATAGGGAAATAGTGAATTCTGCAAGACTTTTCATTGGCCTCTTATGTTTTTAAAAACTTAAAAAGTGACTTCAGAATAAAGTCCCTTTTTCATATAGGCTGGAACTAGCAGTTGAAAATTTACTCTTCTGGAATCAGTTTCAGCAGACAAAAGTTCCAGTGTTATTTTCTTTTTTTTCACAGGGGGAAACTAGCTTTTTGGGTTGCTGGGATTTTTCTCAAACTTCTATGAATTCTGCCTGTTACAGCACACTTACACAGCCTTGAGACCATTACTGAGTCCCATGTGTCTGTGGTCGCCTTGCTTGTCCTTCTGACAACATGCTTCAAATCAGTAGGTGACTGGCTTTTCTGGCAACAGCCTGTTGGAAACTGAGTACTGGATAAAGCCTTCTGTAGCAGAAAACTGTGGGGTAACTTAAATAATCCAAGAAATGGTATTCAAAAGCCATGTTGGGACTCCAGAGTTTGAAATTAATTCTTTGAAGAGAAAAATACTCCAAGCCAAATTGGGTGTTGTGCTTTAGAATTACTATTCTCCTCGCTGGTTAGCCCTTGCCTTTTTTGTCTTTTGTTCTATACTCACTTTTCCATCTTATTTTTGTGTATATAATAAGTGTTAAGGGTTTGTTAACAGCATATTGTTAATAACTTGAGATTTGAATGCCGTAGTGCAGCCAGGCTGCATAAGACTAACCAGAGAGGATGGCACACAGCAGTAATTCTTTCCTATCCCAGAATGACAACATGGGAGGTCGTCATAGGCACACACATTACCTACGTGATTAGTGCTGTATTTAGGCCTGATGGGTACCTCGTACTTTTTGCTGTGTGTTTCTATCAGGTAGTACAGTAATAACTCTGGAATTCTGAGAATACAAGTTATGGTAGACAGGAGAAAGGGAATATGTGTCTGTTTATAGAAATGATGTCCAAATGCTTTTTAGGAGATGAACAAAGAACCTTCCCCAAAGACCTTTGATTAATCTCTTGTGGTTTTTAGAGTACGTTATATTCTGGATAGTGGAGGTGAAAGACCAGTTTGACTGTCTACTTTGTACCTTCTGACAATGCAATTTTTCCTTAAAATGCTCTTTTAACTTTCTTACATGATGAACCTTAATTCACAAGCACAAGACAAATGTAAAATGCGAGCAGAGTCCTTCTGTACTTGGAGCAAGTGAGTGTCACTATATTGATCACTTAGTCCAAGAACAATGAGAAATTGAGCTCAGGACTTTGATTAATACACAACACATCTTTTCTCTTCACTAGGTTAGCATAATCATTACAGACTGGGAGTGTGTTTTCACTCGGAGTATCCTTCTGTAGCGGTCAAGGAATTAATTACACAAAGTAAAGAGGCAATTCTTTGCTAAGAATTTTGTAAGTTTGGTTGTTAAAGGAGCTCACTCCTGCTGAGTCTTCACTACAGCTTGGCCAAGTGGCAGGAGTGAATATATGGGTCAGTGTTCTCATCTTTGAAGGATGGTAGGTGATGATCTTTCTCATTCAGATACAGATTTTAACTGTTTAATGTGTAGGGGACAGGAGCAGAGCAGAAGAAAACAATCTGAGGACTCTGTCCTCATTATGCAAGCCTGTGGCTGTCCAGATCTTCTGCTTCCATTGAAGATTTGCCATGAACTTCAAAGGAAGCAGAACTAAGCTTTGCCAAAGTAAGACCTTAATCCAAGCAAGTAGTAAATTGCAAATGTGACATGATGGGATAAAGGACATTACAGGAACATCAGAACAAGAGGAAGGGGCCTCAGGCTGTGCCAGGGGAGGTTTAGGTTGGACATTAGGAAAAATTTCTTCACCAAAAAGGTTATCAAGTATTGAAACAGGCTGCCCAGGGAAGTGGTGGAGTCACCATCTCTAAGGGTATTTAAAAGACATGCAACCGTGTCTGGGTGAAGGTGCACAGGAGAAGGGAAGGAGGGAAAGGATATCTGTGGCTGAGGTGTGAAGGTTACTTTGATTTCGAAAACAACTTCCACAGATAGATCATGCTTCATGTGCTATCCTCACTTCATTCCAAATTTAATCTTAAACTTCCCTGACATGGCCTTGCCTATTTATATCTTCTTAGGGAAAGGGAATAACTTCAGTCTTGTGTTTGCTTTCCAGTGTTTCACAAATCTTTATTGTAGGAAGAAGAATTGAACAGACAAGGGGTATTCTGACATCCTTCTGCTGAATGATGCCAGAGGCAATTGGGGGCTACTCAGCATAAGGAGAGATGGCATCTTCTCTCCATGCATGGTTATCTGTGGAAAGAAATACTGTGGAGTTTATTGGATGGTAGCTATGAGTTCAGTTTTCCATATCTATTAAGTCTGCTGCACTGAAAGGACTCTAATGAATGAAGATGTGGAATTTTACTGAGAATGAAGGAAATCTTCTAGTTACCTTCGATCCTATGCATGAACCTGGGAGATATCCCAAACATAACAGTGCAAGCCACTTTCCCATTTTTAATACAACAAAAAGAGCCTGAGGAGAAATGTGTTGGGCCATACCTAGAGTATCATGTAAGATATACACACAATAACTGTGTATTTTGACTGTGATATCCTTGTGTCAGTGTTGACAGATATTTCCAGAATATAAATAACAGCATTAGAGAGATTAAACCAAAAGCGAACAAGAGTGTGTGTTTTAGTTGGCGGCTCTGTGAGGTAGCAACACAGCTTGTCATGGCCACTCACCCTCTTGTGGAATCCTCATCGCCGGGTGCCAGGAAAGAGGACTGACCTTATGCGCTGCGCAGAACCTTGAATGTATACAGCTTTTAAAAAGCATGTCATTGTAATTTTGAAAGTATGTTAAGAGGGAGAAGTATTTAAATGTTTTGCTTGTGTAGGCCTTGAAGTGTTGGGAATGTTAGCTTGGTGGACTTTAGGGCTTGGACAGCACTTTAGAACACCCTCTGATACCTGGTGTTCTTCCTTCTTGCTCTGCCTTAACATATCACTCATGCAATCCTTTTCACTGCCGTCAAGATACGTGGTTATTAATGTACGTGCTCTAAACCTGTGTGAGGAGAAGCTTTCATTTGCATAGCCTGTCTTTAGGGCACACTTCATTTCACTTAGAATAAATTATCATCCATTTATCATTAGTTAGCAAGTTATTAACATTAATAAAAACAAATATGTGGCACATTTCTTCATGAAGATTACCCTTTAATCATCCAGGGGTTGTGGCAAGCACCTTTACATATGTTGTTCTCTGTTTCCACATCCGTGTATTTAAACGTGGAGAAAGTTGCCAGTGATTCTTTTCTGGTAGCTCCAGATCTATTAGGAAGAGGATTATGAGGCAAAAATACCCACTTCAAAACAAGTAAGAAAAGTATTCGTAATATATTAGAAGGTGGTACTTTTTTCACCTTCTGTGAAAGGAGAAGGTAGATTGCTTCAGTCTTCACCGTTATTGCAACATATGGGGTTTTTTGTTGGGTTTGTGATACATTGAAGCTACAAATAGCTAAATTAGATAAACCTGAATTTGCTTTCATCTAGCTGCTGTAGGTACCAATATGTATGAAGCTTCAGCCATTGGAAAGCTGCTACAGAATATGCTGAAGTCATTCGTTCATGAGTTTCGTGCTTCTGGCAGAGTGGGGTATTAGTGAGATCAAGACAGCACAGCTCCACGTCACATCTTCCTCTCATATTTGTTTTTCCTTTCGTTTCCCTGTGAGACTGTGGAGAATGTTTCCTTCCCACCATTCATTGTGCTTCCACTTTCAGAGGATTTTTCCTTAGATTTTTCTTCCTTAAAGGCCCCCTGAACAAGGGTGGTTGATCTGAATGTGTATTTCCTCTTCTGGGCAATGTTGTTTGGGTTGTGGAATCTCTGCAGAGCAGATTCAGGTCTTCTGTCTCTACAGTCCCTCCATCTATGTATCATGCATATTTCCTTCTTAAACAGAAAATCTCTTCTAACAGCTGTGATCACTCATGCACAAACACAGCATTTCTTCCCATTTTACCAAAGGCTATCATGAATACCCTACTCTCAAAGCCTTGAAAATTTTGTGCAGTAATACTGATAGGTACGATTAGGAGTATGGTTATATTCTGCATTTGAAGGATTCCTGTGGTAGAATAATCAGTCTCAGGGTATTTGGTTCTTCTGAGAAGTTATGGATTTAGCTATGAATTCCACTTTCATGTATTAAAAAGAACTTCACATTTCTGTGGTTGTGGAGAAAACCCTGAACATATTTGAGGTTTGTATCTAAAGACAAATAAAACGGAATCCTTAATATTTCTGTGCAAGTTATTACAGTTCCTTCTTTCTGAGACAGGAGAAAACCAGACTGAAACTACACATATGAGACTATTAACTCTTCCATCTGGAAGTGCAGAGCAAAATATTAGAGCTGCAATTGCTTTGTGTTTTTGTTCTTTGATGTTTTGAGTGAAAGGAGAAATTCAAGAAGGGCAATGAAAATCTGTTGTCTGTTTGACTCCTTGTTATTTATTTCTCTGCAAAGTTTGTTGGAACAACAATATTTATTATAATGCCTTCAGCATCCTCAATTAAGGGCTGTTATAGGAATACAAAGTTAGATTAGACTGTTTGGTTATTGACTTTGTTTCTGGTCTGTGTATACAAGAAAAAATGTGATATCTGCAAGCTTGAAATTACAGGCAGTGCAGATATTTAGTCTGAGTATGTATTTCCTTCTCAGGCTCAACTAATAGAGTTCCCCAAGAAAGTCAACAAAATTTCTGGAGCTATGCTGGGGACCTGCCTGTAATATCTTACCTTCTGCTCCCCTTCACTGAATTGGATCTTTATCTGTATTTAAATAGTTCTTTTGTCTCTGATACAAAGAATAAAAGCTCCATGACACCCAAGTGAGGTATGGGGGAGTCAAGAAGACCTTATATCCCATCTTTCATAGCTCTTGCATAAATATGGATGTCTCCTTCTCTTCCTGCACAAGTTTTCAGTGAGATGCCTGTCCCTCTAAAAAACAACCCATCTAACACCAAAATACCACTGTATAGGTGCATTTACATGCAGCCTACCTGTGTAGCGCAGTGCTCAGTTTCACTCGCTGAAGCTTTAACTTCAGCCTCATTCCTTAATTCCAGTTGTATTTTAGAGCCATTCTAACCATGCAAAAGCATATTATGACAAAATGGGGAAAAAACTTACTTTCTTGGCACATATCTCTTCCAAGGTTATGCAATAAACTGGAGTTGTCTTCTAACTCCAGTTTTTCCCTTTAAGAAAAGAATTGCTGAGCCAGAGCTAATGGGCGACTGATTAGAGAAGAACTGTTCAATATTTTTGCAATGAGCATTGCTTTTGACTACCTTTGTCTGAAAGGACATCTTTCTCCAGAGTGAGATACGGATGGAAAAGCTATTCCAGTGCCAGCCACATTTTTCTTATTTAATCTAAAGCATTGAGGCAACTTACCTAGTCTCCTTCAATGCATGTTATTATGATACGTAGTTACTATGGAGTAAACCTCACCACAAACCTATATTCTCCTTTTCACAATTATAAGGCTAAGTCAAAAAATGCAGTATTGAAGAAGTATGTAGAAACCTAACACAAATATTAATTGCACCATTTGTTTCCTTCAATGTATACCTCCGGATGCTGTGAAACTGCCTTTCTTTTTTCTTCTTTATTTTTTCATACACTTGAACAGTTAGAAATTATCCTACACTCTTAACAGCAGTGTGATTAGCTTCTTGGAAGAAAATAGGGGAGATGTAAGTTCATTGTATTAACTGAAATGTTTTAAAATTTTTTTAAAATGTCGTTTCAAGTGTTTTTTAAAATGTTTCCCTTAGTCACCAAGACTGAGTGTTTGAATATGCACCTGCAGGATGTTAGAGGTTATGAAGGGGAAAAGTAACTTTCTTGTATGAGCTAATTTGCTTGTGTGAACAAGGGTGTGAAGTTGTGACTGGAAAAAGGGTGGGGAAGCTGTTATTTTAATTTCTCTCTGTTTCTCACAATCCAGATCTATTTTAATTGCCAATAAATTAAATTATTTCTCTCTAAGTCAGGTTTGTTTTGCTGGTGATGGTAGAGTAAGTGTCCTCCCTGTGTTTATCTCAATCACAAGCTTTTGCGTCTTATTTTCTCCCCTATTTTGTTGAGGAGGGGAAGCGAGAGAGTGGCTGGGTGGGAGTCTGGCAGCTGGCCATGGTCAACCCACCTCAGTCCTGCATACATATTTTTGTATCTTGTGGGGGATAACCATCATCCCCAAAGTTGTGAGTAGTCTGAGACTTCATCCTGACCAAAGATTTGCTTATTTTAAGATCTTGAACTAGTTTTCAAGCACATTTGCCCTTGAGTCAGCCCTTGGGATTCTGGTAAAATAGCAGACCTTTCTGAAATGGAATGCTGTGTCTGAGCTTCTGCTCTGCTGCGTAAATATTATTTATTATTATTAGCAATAAGTATATAATACTGTTAATTTATGCTGTGCTTTGCAAACATAGATAAGACCTCTAACGTTAGGATGTTGCAGTTTAAATGAAGCATGTGCAATTACAGCTGACTGTGAAAGGGTATAGAAGCATTAAATAAAAAGAAATGGGAGATTTTGAGGAAGAATGGGAAGAAGAGTAGGAGTTCTGGCTAACTGTCATATCAGATGTATGTGTGAGAGTTCTCCATTCTCAGCATGTCTGTAAAGTTATGGAAGAAATTTTTGGAGAAAAATTACGAAGAAATTATGTGAGGCAAAAGGGCTGTGGTGCATCTGGATATTTAAGACAAACAAGTTGATTTGTTCTCCTTTAACTGATTGCTTAATGTTTAATTTCAGCCTGTGCAAATGATGAGCTGGGAGTTAGGGAAGAGCACTTCAGGTATCCATTTTTGGGGGTTGCTACCTGTGTGGATACATGTGCAACCTAAGAATTGTTCTGGAGCACGTTTTTGCTCATACTTTTTGGAGACCATACTTTGGGTTTCCAGAATTTTTCCCTTTAAATTATAACTAACCCTGTTGCAAATGTAGCTCTTTAAGCGATATAAATAGCTGCAAAAATAACTTCCTTTATTGAGAGGGAGAAGAAAATGTTCTTTTCATTTGCATATTTGCATTTTTTCATTCAGTTTTTGTATGTATTTCTACTCTGAATTTCTGCAGCACTCCCTCTATGCATAATTTTTATTGTCATGTGTGTACTGAGGTTGAAATTACTGATTTTTTTACAGCTTTGCCATGCAGACAGTTGAAGCTAATTTGATTGTGTCTTGCTGTGGACTCTCACAAATAGCATACTGAAATTTAAAGACATGGATGTGATATATATTACAAGTGTAAAGTATCCAGCCATGAATGGGAAATGGGAAATCTGTTATGAAGCAAAGATACTAACAATTTTAAAAATGTAATCTGTGGCCAGGAAGTGAAAGCTAATCTAGAATCACTTTTCCAGACACCTCTGTGGAAAACCTTTCCATCCCCTAGGCTTACCTCCAGGGCAAATGGATTGATGGTCACAGGAGACTTTGTCTGGAAACAGTCTGTGTTGCAAAAGTCAAGTAAGAGTTGACCTTTATACTAGCCGGAGATCTAGTATAAGCCCCAGGAATTGCCACACTCCATACCTGGTTTATAAGACAGTTGCCTGCTTTGCCTCCAGATCTTAAAACCGGATGTAGTACTTCGTTGTTTCAAGGAGCCAACTGGTATTGCAAAATCCTTTCAAATGCTTAATGTTAAGTTTGGTAATGGTGCAAAGTAACACTACTCTGCCAGATGATTTTTACATTCTTTACTCCACCTGCTTGCTCAAGGCATTGAGTTTTCTTGGTAATAGTCCTGGGTCAGATGAGGTACAGAAGAAATGCTGGATGTGATCCTTAATATTCAGTTCTTCAATAATTTTACTGGCAAACTTACTTTCCAAAGGTTTGCGACTACAATATTTTCCATACCTGAAGCAGTAATTTTCCTCCTATTGTAGATTAACAAACACATAGTAGCTTCTTTATTCTTTGCTAGGTGATAAAATGACTTGGACATTTTAATAACATCTGACAAATTATCTTCATTTCCTCCTTTATATGATTAATAATAGTATAGATAAATACGTAGATATAGTATCGCTCTACTTGCTATGTGAGTTCATGCATGTATAATGTAATATGGAGATAGGGTGGATATAGAAAATAATAAGCAATCAGTATGATTAGATATAATCAAAACCTCTGATCTGAACACTTAAAAAACTTCAAATGAAAGATTCTGGGTTTGGAATATGAAATCAGGTTTTAATTTTACAGCTTCAGTTATTCACTATTGAAAATTGATGTCCAAGACAAAAAAGCCAAATTCTTTTGAATGAAATCTTTTGCCAGCTTCTTCTAAAGCATCTTCCCTTGTCCAGCCAGTGAATTGTCTATGTGCACTTTGCTCTCTGCAAGTATCCTTCTCACTGTGGGGAGGGTGCCTTGTGAAACAACACACTGCTGTTGTCTTTAGATTGGCTTTAGGTTTCAAATTGATTTGGCTGGGGTCAACCACATTGTAGGAGATTAAGAATTATTCAGGATATCCCCAAAAATGCAGTCAGCAAATGCCAGTGCTAATAAATAGGGCACTTGCATAGTAAGCGGAATGGACTGTTTATGAAATTAATTACTTAAAACTCTTAAGAAGTGTATTGGATAGAATTAGTAGAGTTGTTCAGAAGGAGCAGGAGTAGCTAAAATGTAGATTGCTTTAGAAGAATCATACAAGCTATCTTTGGTTGTCTTTTTCTCAAGGAGCTGGAACAGATGAGACAATCCCGAGATGAAGTAAGATATTTTGCATCACAAACTGTAGCTGACAATACAGAACTAATATTACTGCCAACTGTGTGCTTCTCCTGGCTTTTGACAATCATAGTTTATAGACTGCAGTCGTGTGGTTTGCATAATGTGTTATGTAATTTTATCATAGGTTATGTGATACTGGCTAGAATTGGTAGTAAAGAAGTTCAATTTCAGATCTTACCTAGCTGTTATTTTGAGTTCTGTATTGTTTTCATTCCAAATATAGGAGGCACTTGATGTGTTCCCAGCTACGCATAGTTTTAAAAATATCATGATCAATAACAATAATAACGATATTTGCTTTTGCAGATCACAGTAAATCACCATATGTTAGACTATTTAAAGTTTAGGGTTTTTTTTTTACTTTTTTAAACCCCATTTGGATGATGTTTGCCATTTCTAAGGAAGAAAGCTGAACATTCCTAAGAAAACCCATAAAAAGCTATTTTAGCCTCATCTTTTAGGTTTAGGAATCTTGCAGTTAGATGCCCTTAGGAGTCTTGCAATTAATTCAGTATTTTTTATGTGTTAGGACTCAAGAATGACATTTAAGACTCAATGACTTGTTGTCGTAGGAGCTTG
>JAVSBS010006121.1:0-40239 GCA_033124195.1 Coracias cyanogaster
AACTGTTATTCCTATTTCCTATATCCTTGCCTGAGAGCCCTTGATTTAACAAACACCTGTCCTTCAAACCAGGACACCCATTTTTTTTCTAACTTTTTTTTCCACAGACTCATAGGTTACTTAACTTGACTGTAAGTAAAGAAGTCACTGAAGATAGGCAAGCAATCCAAGAGCAAGAAAAATGTTTATGTACTATGAAACTGTCTGGGGTTAGTAGGATTTATAACTAGAAGAGATCAAATATTAGATTTCTGTAGTACTGAACATTTTGAAATATTTTTCTGCCTCAGCATGAGAGTTAGAACAGAAGGAATATTTGTTTAAAGATAGAAATTGTGAAAATTAATATTCATAATTGCTCATTTGAATTTCTTCAATAAAAAAAACCTCCACTCTCAGATACAAACATTTATTCATTAAAATGAAACTAAACACTTCTGACCTGTTTGATTTGACCTGAAATTTTTTGCAACCTTTTTTCTGTTAGTCTGAACTATAGATCATGAGTCCCTGTCACTCAAGATCTTTATGGAATATTAAGTTTCAGCAATTGCACCAGCAGCCATTTAAAAATTTCTCTGGGAGCAGTAAAAAATATTGGCCTTTTCTTTTGCAAAGTTATCCTGCAGACAGGGTTTTGAATGTAGATCTCACAGCTCTTGCAGACAGGCTGATATTAAACTAATTTAGCTGGTACAAAGAGAGTAGTATCATAGAATGTGATGTTGGGTGTTGTCCAACACTTATTCCAGGATTAGTATAAGAAATGAAAGGATTCCCTCTCATCTGACCTGTACTATAAAACAGTTTTCTGTAGACGTACGCATTTAAACTGATAAATCTGAATTTACACGTCCACATGTAGGTGCCTGAGCAAGATGCTCAGTTTAATAGCCTGCCTGCTGGTGTATGAAGACATTAAGATATTCTTGACTATCTTTTCTGGATTCCAGATGTTGCCACAGAAGGGCACGGTACTCTTTACAAATCAGGTAGGCCTATATGTGTTCTTTGGGCATCCTCTGACAACTTGTATGATGCCAGATGTCTCTGTGTGTGCAACATGCACAACAGAGGTTCAACAGAGTTGACCTTTAAGTGTCCGAGCTCCTGATGTAGTCAACAGAGATCTAGCCAACGGAGTCAGTGGGGTGGGTTTCAGCTGCCTGAAAAAATAGATGGATGATTTCACAGCTCCTAAATTCAAACTAGATTATCTCTGTGTTAGCAACTCAGTCCCTCCTAAGAAAGCACAAGGAAATATTTGGTCTCTTGGTGTCTACTCTGTGAATTGAGTTTCACCCTAATACCTCTTGTATTTACTGGGAGCTCAGTTTGGAGACATCTACATGCAGCTGGCAGATAAAATGCAGGACCTAAAAGAGGCCAGCACTGGTCTGGACCAGCAGCTGGGGTACAAGCAGGATACCTTACAGCATCTCAACCTGTGCTGGATGCTTCTGTTTATACAGTTCAAGGAAACCATATCTTCATTATTATGGAAGCTGAGATACTTAGTGCCCGAAGGCACTTAATTAGGTTGTCTCAATTTCAATCTAAATCCTACCTCAAGGCTTACTTCAGTTCACCAGCATAGGATCCAATGCCCTAGACTATCCAAAGTGGGGAAATAACAGGAGACCTCTGTGTGGAGCTTTCGTAACTCAGCATCATTGAAGGTGTTTAAGGCAAGTATACCTTTGGCCAGATGACTTAAGATATAACTGCCTTTGACCTCACTGCCAAGAATTTTGTTGCCCACAGCATCAGCCCAGACATCTAAGTATAAGATTAAAAAAAGCCACTCTAGACACTTCAGAAACACTAGTTGTGGTCCCTAGTATATGTCTCAAGAGAAAAAAAATTAATGACACAACCCCTGTTGCCCCCAGGAGAAGCAACTTCATTTATTTCTAAAACATCTGGGAATTAAGAAAGGTGTAAATTCCAGTAGGATTTCTTAATACGGGCACAACTGGTTAACAAAATATGAACAATTTTTCTACTATTATCTGCACTCTGCTGTCACTATAGCACAGAAAAAGACAAACCCAATTCATTTAATTGGAAAAAAATCCTCAATTTTAAAAGGGAATGCTGGTTTTCAAGAGTTAACTCTATTCTTGTCAGTTCACAGCATTCACTCAGTTCCATTGTTGTGCTGAAATTATTACGTCCTCCTAGAACTGCCTGCTTTGCAAAAGTAAACTGTGATTCTAGGGAAAACAGACAGCAAGGGACCCTCAGTTTTTCAACCTTGCTTGGTATTGTTCTCTGATTTCCTCTCACATCACTCTTACTTTTGGTGCAAAGGTATGGGTGAAGCTTGACAAATAATTGGTGTTCTGCTGAACTAAACAGTGGAAGCATGTGTCTACTTACACAGGAGCCCTTTTTCTAGTGGATGCATGAGCAGTTATTACTGCCTGAACTGGAGGAGTAAATCTTCTAGCTGTCTGAGTTATCCCTTATGTACATTGCTGACCTGGATGCTCAGTAGAAGATGGTGTGGGTAGCAAAAGCTACATCTTTACTGTATTGAAGAATACACAGCCAGGGACTTGTACTCAGCCTTCTCTTTGCCTGCTAAGCACATGGTCTTCAGTTGAAAGCCTTAAGTTGAAATATAGTTGCACTATGGCCAACAGGGTTGAAGGGTTAAGGGCTAAAGTAAATCCATGAGAGAGATCAGAGGTGGAGAAGAAGGCTTCTCTCTCTCATACAGTACATCAACACACACCTGGCAATGACTGAGCAAACTCAGGAGGACCAGGACTTGGAGGTAGATAGAATCACAGAATCATTTATGTTGGAAAAGCCCCCTAGGATCATCAAGTCCAACCTTCATCCCAACATCTCCCTGACCGCTAGACCATGTCCTGAAGCACCACATCTACTCGTTTTTTGAATGCCTCCAAGGATGGTGACTCCACCACTTCCCTGGGTAGCCTGTTCCAATGGCTAGCCACTCTTTCAGTGAAGAACTTCTTCCTAATATCGAGTCTAAACCTCCCCTGGTGCAACTTGAGGCCATTACTTCTTGTCCTGAGGTCTGTGCCTAAGCTAGCTCCTTTCCCCTCTTTTTCTCTATTCTCTCCTTCATACTGGCCTAGAAAAACTTCAAACAGTGCAATAACAAAATAAAAGTATTTTGCATTATGCAAACAACTTTTTCTCTAAAGATAAGGTAGGACAGACAGATGAAGCCCAAAATTAGATCAGCAGTGAAGATAAACCCTCAGCGTGACCATTCATGTCGAGCAGGAAAAAACATGGAGTTCAGCCCAACCGCCCACAGTGACTGACTCTAAGAAAGAGCTTGAGATTTGTGCATGAAAAAGGCATTCACATTAGAGATGAAGGTTCATGGGGCCAGAGTCCCCAAAGATGCCTTATTGTGAGTGACACTCAAAAGCCACCCAGCTATTCAGACTGAAACATTTCTAAGGGCAGATAGAGAAATTTGTTTGTGTATGAATATATTGACTCATTAAGGTTCGGACAAAAGAGATGCCTAAGTCTGGAAATTAGTAAAAGATTGAAATAAAAATGATATTAAAACATCATCAGCCAAAAGTAATATCACCATTGTAACAACAAACACTAGATGAAACAGATAATGGGACTGAGAAATCATTAGGCAGTGTGAAAATAGATCATCTGGATAAAAATGAACTTTTAGCATTATAGACAATAATTATGAGTCTTCTCTAATGCCCTTATTTGACCTGCTTGCTGTTGTCAGGCTCAAAGAAAGTCCAAGAACAAAATCTGAATTTTGATTGAGTTGCCCTAATGAACAGAAAACATTCATATAAATGAAATAAGGTGACAGCAATGGCACATTGAATACAAAGACAATAGAAGCTATCAAAATCCAAGAAGTAATTTGTTTTTTGAAAAGAAAAATAATTTTGGATTTGCATAATCTTGAAATAGACTGACTATAGCTTAGTGAAATTGATTAAATTTGCCTGCAAATCTTCCCATTCCCATTATTGTGATTGTGGTAAAAGGCTGGGCAAAGTATTTCT
The DNA here is from genome assembly GCA_033124195.1 of Coracias cyanogaster. Taxonomy (NCBI): domain Eukaryota; kingdom Metazoa; phylum Chordata; class Aves; order Coraciiformes; family Coraciidae; genus Coracias; species Coracias cyanogaster. Next base: position 4,035 of record JAVSBS010006121.1, read on the forward strand.
TGGGTAATTTATTAGAAGGATTTAGGTTCTTGTTCATGTGTGCAAATTACGCATTTAACAACTTTTGATTTTTTCCACATTTCTTCACATCTTTAAATTATTTGATGCAAACATGGACTAACAGTTTCTGGCAGACTTCTCAGAAACAGGTAATGGCCTTGCAGTTTGTAAATTTACTTATTTTATTGTGTATTTGGTCAATATACATTATGTGACAATGCTTAAGATGCCATGAAGCTTTCAGGTTTGCTTTGCAAATATTTCCCATCTAAATTGACATTCATAGAATGTGAGATGCACCAGGGTAGACACAGCAGGTATTGATATCTCTAGGTAATCTTAATTACTGTGAGTGATTTATTATATCCAAAAGTGTGCATGGAAACTTCACTCTGCTTGGTACAGGATACAGAAGAACAGTGAACTGCTTTAGTGTCCACTCCAAAAACAGGAAGAGTGAAAATACAGTCACAAACATAAGAAGCTATCCCAACAAGCTGCCTGACTGCTGGACATTTTCTGTAGGTCTACATGAAAAAGCAAACCACAAAATCACAGAATAGTAGGGGTTGGAAGGGACCTCTGAAGATCATCTAGTCCAGCACCCCTGTCAAAGCAGGTTCACTTAACAAGGACGTGGAGAACAGTAGGAGTTTTTGGTTGCTTGCTGCTAGCACCTTCTAATGAGGAAAGAAATAGCACAGCAACTGCTGAAAATGGAGAGAGGAGGGTAGCAAAGCTGTTATCAGAGGACAGCAGGCTATGGACTCGACATGTCATCAACACAAAGGAGGTCACAGGCACTGAAAGTAACAAGCAAGATTCTCTCTTTGGCTTTCTGGTTAAAATACCCTGAAATCTTTAGTGTCTTCCCCTCATTACTCCAATGCAAGGCAGTGTGAGTATCCCAAGAGAGCATGCAGGGAGGCAAGGTGTGGAGAGGCCAAGGAATGCTCAGGAAGTCTGTTAGTGAACTCAGTCCAGGTCTATCAAGGCACAGGACCATGATCAAACGCCTAGACATACTTTATTCTCCTCCATCTGGAAAATACTGGATATCATCTCCACCCATGCCTGAAAGTATAAGAGTACCAATGGTCTGCAAAGGGTAACAGATAATGATGGAGTCACAGCATTAGAAATTCCTGATGATTGGTGTTTTTGTTATTGTGTGTCAAAAACCCATCACTACAGACGTTATTGCTGATATATCATGAGCTGTATAAACCCAGACCGTGAAATTGTGTAAGCTGAATCAGCCCTTCCCTAAGCAACTTAACTTACAAGCCACAGCAGGCAGGTGCAGAAGGATGGAGATGAGGAAGTAACATCCATGACTTGGCCAAATTCATGCACCACTAGCCTTACTGTCATCACCCAGTCATGAACTAGGAGGGATTGGAAAAGAACAGCAAGGTAGCTCCACGATTATTTTACAGACATCTCCTTTAAAGTGCAAGACATTTGGGAGAAGGTAGAAAGCTGTCTTCAAGGAGCAGCGCAGGAGCAGCACTGACCTCATGGAGGGAGGGAAATCAGAATCTTTCTGATAGCACTGAGACCTGATGGGTTGGAATAGCCCTTACAGATTTTGAAAGCAAAACCAAGGCTCATTCACAGGCATCCTAAGGTGGCACTGGGTATCATAGAGCTGATTATTTGCTCCATAGTCTCACTGGTTCCATGTGGTAATGTTATTCTCCTTAGAGCTGTTGTGAGTGGGAAGCCCAGATGCTAACTTGTGAGTGAGCAGAAGGTGAGGTAGCCAGAGAAATCACTGTTGATCTCTTCCCTCACAGGCTCCCAGGAGAAAAGAGCTCTGCTTAGGAAATCTCCACATTTTGCAGCATTTCAGTTGCAGGCCTGGTCTCCCACACATATTAAATCAAGTAGGCTCCTTGGGGGTGAACACTCAGAGTTCTCAGAACTTAGAATTTTGAATACTTAGAACTTTGAGTTCTTAGAACTCACAGAAGTGAATCTCAGCTGGAGAAACACACCACTTGGAAGGATAAATGCAAACACTGGAGGAGGGAAAGTAAGGAAGATGTTGGAGCTGACAGTAGGACTGAGAGTGGCTGGAAGGTTACAGTGCAGCTGTAAATGGCTCTCTAAATACAGAGCAGTTTAATTTTACAGGTACAGAGTCCTCTCCTATTATTACCCAGCATAGAGTTCTATGTGATGGAGTAAATGTTCACTAGAGATCTGGCAGCCTGGCCTCTGGCAAGAAATATGACAGGGTCACAGGTTGCTTTGCTTTGTTTCATTAATTGGATTTTCTCAGCTCATGGTGCTCCTTCCTCAGGCATTGGGAACAGACACACCTGTAAAAGAAGCAGGCTAACAGTTTAAAAATAAAGAGATCATTACTGCACCCATGGAAATCTGGATCCGTGTCTCACAAGGAAAGTTAAAAGGCATTTCTCAGCTTGCAGGATTCCACTTGTAACAGAAGCAGATCTCATGAGCACCAGCACACTTTGTGTTTAGAGGGTTATTTTTATTTTAATTTGTCTCCTGAGGCAACCTCATTTGAGCAGAGTTTTTAAGGACAAAGCAAAGGACTTTAAAAGCATCTTTAAGCCCACAACTGCAATACCTGCTACTACCTAAATCTCAAGTATTTAATGGTTCCTAAAAAATATATTGCCTTGTTAATGCCTGCAGCAAAGCATACAGTTTATGGTGAGGGAATAGTAATGCCCCTTTAGCCATCTGGCCAGCAAGAATACAATGGGGTGTTTGATAACAGCCATTTACATGTCTGCAGGAGATGGCTGCAATAAAAAGAACAAACAAGCACATTTACAGGGGGCTGCAGTTGAGTAGAGAGCCAGACTAGGAGCCATAAGAAATTTAATGCAAATCTCTACGGCCCAATCACATACAACTCCATTGCTTCCAAAGTCAAATGGAGCTTGACGCTCTATGTTACAAGATGCAAATGGTTATTCCAACCCAAAATGAAAGCATCTGAAGAACCTTGAGGGTCCCTGCCACCATAATTTTTAACTTACTAATACCGTTCTTGGGAGATTTTAACTTGGGGAAAAAAAAAGCCACTAAAGCCCATGGAAATAGCACCAAAACATCATGCACAGGGGAATGGAGCACCCTGCACTGCCTCCATAGTCCCATGCACTTGATGGAATGATTCTTAACTGACTTCAGTGGATTCTGAATTGGGGATATAATCACTAAATCAAAGTAAGCTATTGCAGGGCATAGGTGTTGAAGCAACCAGCAGATCTATAAGGGATCTGAGCTTTCAGCATGAATTCAGAGACGGTCTTCAGCACAACACTGAGGTTGAAGTGGAAATTTCAGGAGGAACAGCTCTAAGCTTTCTACTACTTTGTGTATTATGAATAATTGTCACGATTGCTACCCAAGTCACATTGGAAATAGTTTCATACAACTACCTTGTTTCAAGTCATACTGAACTGCTACTTTCCTTCTTCCATGAGCATGAAAGTTGTGTAATATTTCATTCTTCTGCCTGTTTTTGCACCAGTCACACAAAAAGTTGTGAAAGTACAACCAGGCTTTTCAGGCTTTTAAATATGCAAATACAAACCGCTATTAAGGGTACATCACATTTCCTAGCTTAGTGCCTAGCTCATAAAATGTAATAGCTCTACAGTATTTCCAGCAATGAAAGTAAAGTTTTTCCCTTAAGCCCTAAAGGGAAGGATAAATTTATGTCACCTAATTTCAACCATTTAAAAATTAGGCATCTAATCTAAGATAGCCATCTATGTCTTTGCTGATGCAAGGAATGGAACACCTTCAGAGCACAATTCATGCAATCATAAACCAGGATGAGCATCAGCTCCAGGGGAAAATGCCTAAATGGAGATGTCTTCATGTGCATTGGGTGGCAAAACTCCAATTTCACTCTAGAGAGATCGGTGGCGCATTTAGTTCCCCAGCTATAGGAACTTACTGGTGTTCTAGGCATTATAGGGTATCCCACACAGTCTTCAGAAAGGTGTGGATCTCCTCTGATTGTGCCACATTCGCCAGCCCATGGGTCTCCATAAAGCGCCTGAGTGGCACCAGAAATCTGTATTTTGGGAACTGAATAATACTCCTATTTCCTGGTCAGTAGAATAGCTCCTTCTATTTCATTAACTGCATTAACATCATGCTCACTGTTTATAATGAGAATTTAGATACTTAGTCTATTTGTCATCACCTACATGTGGAAACCTAAACTGCAGTAATTTAATCAGCAGAATGAATCTTTCCCTATTATGCTTGATGTGCGTGAGATGGGTCAGTCTTTTTACTGAGTATAATGAGTCTTTATACTGAGTGTAATGAGATCCTAGACAGACTAAGCTCTTAAATTCTTAAGGAGATATGAATTCCAGTATACATATTCATGGTTTTGATGTTCATGTTTAAGCCTTCCAAGACACTGAATTCCTCAAATAACAGAAGAAAACACAAACGAGAACAGCAATCTAACAAATTATTCTGATTTTCTAAAAACGACGTTTTCTTTCTTATAACTGTGTTGTTCTCCATCAACAACTCCCATCTGATAATCTCATACCATTTCATTCATGGACTTTTGATGAAAATCTCCTAAAATCTTCTCTCACACACACAAAACCACAGAAAGCTTCATCACAAGCATGATCTACCACAGGATAGATGAGCAAGAGTCTAGCATTTATATCTTTAGATCCAACACTGTAAATTGTAGAAGCAACACTAAGAATGGAATTGGATATGCAACTGAGTGTAACGCTATGGCACCAGCATAAATCAGAGCATAAACACTATGAAACAAAATATTGCTGCTTTGCTGCCTGAAAAAAGTTGTGATTTCCACTCAGCTTATGCTTTAAACAGTAAACGCAGCAGAAATGACAAGTACAGCAAACAGAATAAAAAGGTGAATTTAAGCATTTAAGCTGTAACATCTTTTCATTCTTTTTTCATATATTTTTTTTCTTCTTTTTTTTCCCTCCCCAGGACAGAACTTTGCTGCCTGTAAAGCAACTGGACCACCTGATCCCAAAATAAATTACATTTAGTTCAAGTTATGGGTACTCAGGAATAATATTTGTGACTATCTATGCTCATCTTGGAACTAATGTTGGGTTAACCAAAAGAAATGGCTGATTTTAAGATCCACTTTCATTCATGGACTGAATTTCAGTTTTCACACGCTGAGCTTACTAGTCTGAGTTAGCTCTTGCTAACTAAAAGAAACATAATATATGGCCACTCACTTCCCATGTATCTGTCCCAGATATCATTACAATATCTGCTGACCATTTAAAATCCAAATTCACAATTGGAGTTTCTTTTTTTTTTTTAAATCTCAGGCTGCTGGTTAACAGCATGGTAGTTTGCAGCTACAGTAAATAATAAATTTTATCACCTTTTCCAAATAAAAGCGCCTCCACAAATATTCTTTTGGATCCTTTACAGTAAGGTGCAGCTTAGAAACAACCAGCTACACTGGGTCTCTAGCAGTTATGTTAGCTTTGAGCTCCTGGGGCATAATTTTCCCATATTGGGAACTATTTTTTTTTTATCTCTGCTGTACAGAATTGTTCAGTTTGGATATATTCTGAGACATAAACTCCAGTTCCTCCTTCAGGATGCTATTTGGGCAGGACAACAGCTCCTGAAAGTTTATGGGTTTAGGTAGTCTTCCAGCCTATTCTATTCTAGTTCTTATACTGCACCTATTATTATATCTCAGGTTATCGCCTGCATCACTCTAATATGTCTATATTTCATAGAACACAAACTTTGATTTCTGAGAGTGATGGATACCGTTATTTATTGTTCATTCATGAGATGACTCTTCTCCTTGAGGTTTAGTACTGTAATCACAATGAAGGAATGCTTCTGGTCAAAAATATTATCTGTCAATAAATGTAGTTTTAGGATGGTCAAAAAGATTCATAAATTCACACAAAAAGCTTGGCAGTAGGCTAATTTACAGAAGCGGTAATAAATGGGAAATAACAATAAATAGAACATGTCAATTTTTGTCTGGAAACACAACTTACTCAACTTTCCCAGGACTTAAGACCACATTAAAGGAGGTAAGAATGAAAAAAGGCTAGTAGACCCAGAAGTTCCTGTTAACTTTTTTCCTTTTTTTAATCATTCTCACTTAAAAGAGGAGAAACAGTTGTTCAAACAATTGTCACCTGCTCTGCATTTCACGCTGTTCCAGTGGCCACTAAAAGAAATCTCAAGGTGAGAAGGACCCTCAGTCCACTACTGGTACACCTGGATGGACATGTCTTAGTGTCAACAATTATTTTTCTACAGTATTTTTATATTCTCTAGAATATCTATTATAATTTTAGATAATCCAGACCTTTCACCAAAGAGGAACACTTTCACCCACTTGTACGGCTTGACTGAACACCAGATTTGTCAGGCAGAAGTTTCTCTCAAGGAAGTTTGGTAGATAAGAACACCACCACTGTGCAGAGGTGCCTGAATAGAGCAAATTGTAGGTTGGCAATGAGGAAAAATTTTTTCTCTGCAAGGGTTACCAGGCACTGCCAAGGCTGCCCAAGGAAGCATTTAAATCACCATCCCTGGATGTGCTTAAAAGCTGTTTAGATGTGGTGCTTAGGGACACGGCTTAGCAGTAGCCTTAGTCGAGTAGGGTTATAGTTGGACTGGAAGATCTTAAAGGTCTTTTCCACCCTAAATGATTCTGTGAGATGTCTGACAGCTTAAATCTCAGAAAAAAAACATGGTTTTTTTGGACATGGTTTGCTCTTCCTTCAGTTATTGTCTTACATCGTGTCTTCATTAAGCACTTTACTGATTATTTCATTAATACTCCTAGCTGCAGTCATTAGCAGTGTATATGGCCAGTTCATGGGACAGATCTTTAAGTAGCATAGTTGGACATTTCCTAGTCCATAAATCCCTTTAAATATAGGTGTCTCATCAGTGTTTCAAAAGACTGAGAGCATCCAGCTCATTAGTCTAATAACTAATATCTTATAACTGACATTCTGCCACACCTCGTTATTTTAGAAGCAGAGTGAGTATAATTAGACTTTGTACTTCCTAGGCATTAATAGCAGTCCTATGACCTATGTCAGAGAGTGCAATTGGACGTTACCAAGCACAAACTCATTGCAGATAACAGGCAGGCTCTTCTACCTTAAAGGAATTGTGCGTGCAGATCACAGCGTCTTAATTTGCTCCCCAACAATACCACAGAATCACAGAATCGTTATGGTTGGAAAGGACCTCCAGGGTCATCAAGTCCAACCTTTCTCCTAGCATCTCTCTAACCACTACACCACGGAACCAGGCTGCTCAAAACACACAGCACAACATGAACTGCTCCTCAACAGGCAGAAAACATTCATCTTTGAAGAAATCAACAGCTATGCATTGTACATTGGTCCATGAAATGGTAAGACAAACACTAAGTCAAGTATCAGAGTATTAGAGCCAGGAACAAAATCCACATATCTTCAGGTATCTGAATGAAGGCAGTTGTAGGGTTGTGATTGAGTTGCCTAACCACAGAAATCTAGTGTCCTTTGAGATGTAATATAGCAGTCAAAACACCTGTATCACCCTGGAAGGCATCTCACAGAACATAAAGAGTTACAAGCCCTCTTGGAGCATCCAGAGGCAAGAAAGAACATAGTAAGGTTACCCAAATGGAACTAGATGCCCACATCAATAACTGAGCATTTGCCATCTTAATTCTCTTTACAGTCAGTGGAGATCTGACTTTAACCCAGTTGCCTATGTACAAGGGGCAAGACATCCATTTTGGGCTGGCTGTTAAAACACTGGATAATTGGGGAAAAAAAAAAAAATCACCACACTTTTCAGGAGAATTCCTTGCAATAGCCCAAACAGCACTAAGCACTTATGTTTAAGCAACTTAACCCTGCTCCTGACTGATTTTTCGTTGCACAGAAGGTATAAACAGTCTTCCGGTTGCCCAGAGTAAATCACTGCTAGAAACAAATATTTCTTAAGCAAATGCTGAGAAGCACCAGACTTAGAAATTATCAGCAGATCCTGACTGAGAACACATTTGAAATGTAGCTGAAGAAAAGAGCATTTGCCAAACAGGCATTTGTACACACAAACAAACACCACCTCAATCCATTTCCATATATGCCAGCTACACCAAAACCCAGAAAATTAAACCAGGGATGCTTTTTCGAAAGAAATCCACTGTGAGTCACAGATGGCTGTGACCTCAAAGAACCTGCTAAGCACCTGAGGCAGCAATCCCTGCATCCAAAGTATTTTGTAACGAGGTTTTTAGAGAGACACGATTTTAGATGCTCAAGCAGAAATCAACATTGACATGTCCCCAGAAAAAAAGCCACTGGGCTGGACCACTGCCAAGAGCTGCTCTAAAATGGACTGTAACTGTTTCATTTACTCTCGTGATAAATAGGATGGTTTAATGGAAACCCTGTACACAAAACTGTACTGCTCAGGTAATTACCTTGATTGAAACAAGTGTTTTACACTGAAAGCAAAATTCCCCTGGAGTTAAACCAAACCACAACAAGAACAAGACCTCTGTGGAGATACAGGCATATAAACAAGTATGTGTGCTAATTATTTTTCCAGTGGTTCTCTTAATGAGTCACTTGCTAGAGTCCACTGGTCACAAAGATGATTGCTTTAATGATGATTCATAGAAATTGTGTGTGCACTGCAAATACCAAGTGCTGCACCCGTTGCTATGGCAGGAAAAAGTGTGTGGTTTATTCCATAAATAGCAGGGTAAATAATTACATGACAGCTTATTACTCCTTCAGAGGGACTCCCGGTGTTAAAAACGGCCTGCAGAGAGCTTGCCACGCTCAACGTTTCCCACCCTCACTTTTTCCTGGGCATGTGGATGAAACCTTTAAACATCTATTTGACCCACAAAACTACTTTTTGAGCTTTTTTTTTTTCCCCCCCTCACACCGGAGACTTCGAGCTTAGTTCTGGTCTCTGTTACTTTGGTGCAAATGATCAAATCTGGAGTAAAACAGTTTATGTCAGGCTAACAATATTACTGAAATCTCCAGCTACAGCAAACAACAAGAAGAAGAGCAAACACTTCTCACTCCACACTGGGCAATGAGAAACAAGCTGATTTTTATAATAGAGAAAAAATTGAACACTTTTAGCATCATATATAGCTGCAGTTTGATTAACACTAAAAGGAGATTTTTACTGAAATGCCTTCTTCCTCTTACCTCTCTATCCCATCCTAGGAGTTTCTCAGAGAAGTAAGTTTGCTTGGGTTTAGCCCTGCCCCTCTTGAAATGTACGTGCATATTCTAGAAAACTGAGTGTGATTTTGGCCTGTAAGTTTTCTAAACCCTAAGTTTTGGAATCAATTTTAAAATGAAAATACTGAAACATGACCTCGTCCCTACAGCACTGGGAAGGAAAGAGCACACAGTGAGAAGGGATTTAAATAAATATATGAGAAATGTGGTTCCTGGTAGTCACCCCTCCTGAGCACCCTGAGATTAGCAGTGAGCAAGGAAATAAAGTCCCATGTAGGCCTGAAAAGCTATTTTCAAGGATGCAGACACAATCAGAAAAAGTATCTCTGTGGGGCAGTCTGATGAAAGTGGGTTTTCCCACCAGAACATATTGACAAGCGGGCCAGGGAAGGTAGCTTTGCATAGAGTCTGCTTCACTAAAGCTTTTAAGCATCTGCTTTCTCTAAAGAGTTCTAAATAACTGAAGCCTCTCCATACGGCAGCTATTTGGTCACAGATTACAATGCTCATTGACCCAAAAAGGAGCAGAATAGCCAGGCAGAAAGCTAAATCAGACCTGCTGCAGCTATCATGGGTATTAGGGAACTGCACAAGGAAAGACATTCCCAGAGGGGGTGACAAATTATGCCACCTCCTGCTGTGTGATGGTTTGGAGCCTAGAATCAGAAACAAAGGGTGTCTGAATACGACAAGGAAGACTGAAAATCCCTCCCCAGGAAAGAGAGGTTAGAGCAGCTGAGATGCTTCAGGTCATTCCTCTGAGCTATACAACCTTCAATAGGTTGTTAAATCTTTCTATCACCCATGTAATCATCCCTACAGTAAGTAGAGTGCCGCTGAGATTGTCTCATGCCTACCCAATGCCTAGCTCCTCAGGAAGGATGGTACTACCATGAGAAGTTCACAGCCTGAACAGGCAGGGCAGAAGGCAAAGACAGGAAAAAACTTGTATCAGTATCTCTGTTATGGGATTAAAAAAAAAAAAATGCAATAGGTTTCTACATTGTTCTCCCAAACAGTGGTGATTAAAAGGTTAGACCTCATGTGTTTTGGGGTTACTATAGGACAATTCAGCAGAAGTCGTCAACTAGGGTTTACACTGAACTCTGCACTTTTGCGTGGGTAGGATATAAGCAATTTTCAGGCCTGCCACTGAACTTGCATCCTAACAAATGTTGATGACAACATGCCAGAAATAGGCTGTTCCAAGATTTGGGAAAGGGACCACATTGCAACAATGATGGTGAAAGTAAAGAACCATCTGCTGCCATGGCTTGAGCTGCAAAAATGTTTTCACAGCTCTAAGGAGGTAAAGGGGAAGGCGAAGCCCTGGCAGGAAACAAAAAATTCACCCTCGGAACGTAAACAGATGAAGAGAGAGACAGAAAAGGCTTCAGAGATGGCAATGCTCCAGTTGGCATCACCTGCAACACCACTACAAGGAATCAAAATCCTCTGAAGCTGATGACTGCAATCTCAGAAAAGATATAACAGCAGCTTACCAGCCTGATCCAACACGTGGACTCCCCACCAGTAAAACCAACAAGAGCCAGTACATAGAAAAACGTCATTTGAATGACGGTTGTTGCTGCACAGCACATGGCTGAGACCCACAGCCTCCCATTGGGCAGAAGCAGCCAAAATGAAGCTCCAACTGATAATTAAGATAGACAGGGAGGCTCAAAACTCTGCTCTCCACAGCTTGCCTCTGAGCTCCAAAGCAGCCGCTCAGAGCCCAAAAGACCCAAAGAAAAGCAGAGAGAGAAAAGCAGCCGCAAGAAGGTGAAGACAGTTACCACAAAACAGCTGTTGAGCTCAGCATCTCCACAGGTTTTTAGACAGCAGCAGCTGCTCATAAATGTGAAAGCTCATTCTTTTTCAACACCAAGCCACAGGAGACATTCCCCGAGAAAGAGGAGTAAAGAGGTGCTTAGCCAGGGAAGAAGTTAGATTTGTAGCTACCACATAGGTAGTTACAGAAAGTTCGTATTTTTCTTAGTCTGCTCCTGATCAGAGTGGTACAAGATGCACGATCTCTGGAAATAGTAACAGAACAGTAACATATCCCCACTAGTCTGAGCATTTTCAGTTCATCCATGTATGTAAAGTTCTCACAGACCTCAAGGACTCTCTGAATTTTGAATACAGAGAGGAGACAAATTCAGCATTGCGATGTTTTAACTCTGGGGGCCCCTTTCACTTTCAAGCCAGAAGACCTTCTCTGCAGTACAGAGCATGAGTTATGCACCTCAGAGTAGGCTCAGACACAAGCCATTACATTTGTTTCTTCTCAAACAGGTTTTATCACTGCTGCACATTTCTTATGTAAGGTTGCTTATGACAGGTCAATTTATTTTGCACCTCAAATACAGTAGCATGGAAACACCTCTGAGGCACTTACAAAAGTTTTGTCTCACTTATGAAGTTCTGACCTGTCACAGAAGGTAGGAAGCATGGTTTTAAGGACAGTAAAAAAGGGTTTGAGCCCATCTCCAACAACTCATGCAAATACTCAAAACATTGTCCTAAGTCAGAAAAGAATTATTAAAACCATGTGGTCACCTGAGTCTTACTTAGGTATATTCTAAGTGACCATGGACAGGAGAGCTGGAAGAATCCCTAGCTTCTTAATCCTATATGCACAGTAGAGGTTGTCCATGTGCCCACTGGCAGAAATGAGACAAGTAGGACACAGTATTGGCAAAAACTGGGATGGCTTGAGAATGTAAAGTCTCCGAAGTTAGACAGAAAATCTGTACAATTTTCAGGACCTAATACTTTGAGTTGGGTGCTAAGAGTAGATGAATTTAGTTGTTGTCTTGAAGTGTCTTTATTTCCACCAAATCCACAGGGACACTAGACAGCTGACTTAGGCAGGGCTCCTAGCTTTTGAGCAGCTAAAATTAGATGGCATAATCCCCTAACACACTCCCCAGCCATTTTATATATCTAGTCCTACTGACAGCTGGTTCTGTTCTAAAGCACCGCAGAAAAATGATACGACAGATCCTTGAAGAAAATAATGTCCCAGACAGTAATGGAAAGGAATGCCATCTGTAACTCTGAATCTCAATTTTGTCCTCATTAGATCTTCATTATATCAGCCATCATTGCTGTGCAGAGACCTGGGTCTATCCCCTCTATATTCACCTGCAAGCTATTTCCTTTAATTGCTGTGCACACAGAAAATCAAATGTATTCTAACAACGGTGATTCATTGGCTCAGCTGCTAAATGCAATATGTGCATCTCTCTATACAGTTTATTTATGTATTTCCCATCCCTCCACCATCTGAACGCTTCCAGATCTTTACTGAAGTTATCCTCAGAAATATTTCCCTAGCTCCAAAGGGCAGATGTGGAAGAATAGCCAAAACCTAATCCCTGTAGCATTCTCTCCAAATGTTTTTCTTCCATTGAAAACACAACTTTACAGAGCAAAATCCTAGAGATATAAAAAACCGGCATGGACTAGCATCTGTCATACCAAGAAATGAACCCTTGGCATAGGAATGTCTCATGGGGGAGCTCTGAATTCAAGTAAATGAACTAAGAAGTTACTTCGAATTGGACTTCGCCTAACTTAGATGCTTATGTGACTGCCCTTTTGTAAAAAGATCAAACTGTTTGGTTGCTTCATTAGAGGAGAGAAAAGAATGTAATGAATCTCTAATTGTGCTGCTGGGGAAGAAAAAATACCTAAAAATTCCAAAGCAAACAGTGTTATGCGAGTCACTGCTGAATACATGTTGATTTCCTGGCACATAGGAGAGCAAAAACCAGACCTTTTGCTAGGATCAGGCAATGAATTCAGTGAACTGAGACAGAAGTGGTGTGTTCATTACCCCCATTCACCCCAGATGGTCCAAGGATGTTGATGGGGAAGCCATGATAATTACTATTTTGACATACACACATCCTCACTTGCTCTCATCATTAGTTAACGTTACCTTCTTTCTCCTGTGCTTTCCCCAGTTCAGTGGGTTTTGTTTATCCTTCCTTCTTCCTAAGAGGACACCCTGAGGGAAGCATCTTATTCATGTACTCCCTGTCTGATCCATGATGTGGTTACTACAATAGCTTTCATATGGCAGAAAACTGCTATATTTGCCTTTCCACAATCAAAAGAAAGAGAGGACCATGTAAATGTGTACATCTAGCAAAAGACTTTGTTTCACAGTATGGCAATAATATCTTGTTCTTATGCAGGAATATTTGTCACCTGAATTTGAAGAGCCCCTGGATAGCTCTGGGAGTATTATATTGGGTTTTTTCTGCCTTCAGAGATTGAACAGCGTCACCTTATATGGGAGACAGCTTCCATGTTTGTCATATTCTCTGTTCTTCTCAACTCATCATATTTTTGGCCTTAGCCATCAACAGTGGTAATACAGCATTGCATTTCCATGTTAAATTTGAGAGATTCAGTGTCAAAGACTCCCAGAATTCAACATCCAGTCATCAGTTTTTCCCCTTCTCCCCATAAAATCTCAAGCTTGGCTAAATACCATGAGACTTAAAATGAACAATAAACATACTGAGATGGGGTGATGGTTCTTCTTGTTTGCCATCTCGTGTCTGGAATTTCTACATCTTTAATGTCTGGGCTGCTTGGCTGTAAATCTGATACAGAAATTTTACAGGGTGCTGTGCAAGCAGAGGAACCTATGCAGGTCCTGTTATTTGCTGCAAGTTCTGGGCTCCCCTTACAGACTCCACTTTAGGAGGGACAGTCATTGAATCTCATCTCACTAACAGCTGAATAACCTCTCTATCCTTCCACCTACTTTAATAAAATTTACAGGAGATTAATTTGAGACCTATGTCATTCTGTCAACTGTGGTGACAAACACAGAAGTTGCCTGGGTGAACAGCTACACCAGCACGCAGAGGAAAAATGATCACAAAACCTTCTCTTTCTGGGCTTTGACATCTAAAATGAATTTCTCACAACTGCAGAACTTAATGATTCTGGGAGTTTTGGATAAAGCGACATCAAGTTTTGTTTCTAGCTTTGATTCCACCGTCTTCCTGCACCCTTAGGGTTAAAATGTGAAAGTGCATCTCTGGAAACTTCAGAAGTATCTGTAAGTGTAGAGCTATGTAATTTTGTGAAGATATACCCCATATGAGTTAAAGATCTGCTAACAGTTTAAAACAATGCAGCTCTTTGCTTCTATGTACAGAGCATTGAGGTTGACAATGAGAGGAGGTTGCAGGTACCTGTAAACCTATTATCACATGGCTTTAAAGTAACTTATTCAAAGCAGGAAAGGTGCAATGAGAAACAGGTTTCCCCAGACCAACAGATGCATGGTACAAATATACCAGAAAACAAAATTACTGAACTTAGATCCTAGATGGAGGGAACCATACATGATTAACAGACAGTGGGACTACTTCAAAGATGTAGAAGTAGTTCAGCTTGAAAGAGTCATCAGGTTTAGCTGTAGAAGGTGATGGGTTGTCTATTCCTCCACATTTCAGCACAGAAATGTTCCTAGTCAAAATAAATTGGATTTCACTACCTATGGGATGGGTACCTGATCAGGCAATCCTCTATTCACCTTTGCTTATAACAAAATTAAGGAAGTAAAAGGAAATCTTGTACAAGGGAAAAAATACCACCCCCCCACCCCCCCCCCCAAAAAAAAAAAAAAAGTAAATAAATGCTTTCTCAAACAATGAACCATTTGCTACAGTGGAAAAGGTTTTCACAGGGTACTGCTAAAGTAAGAGGAAGCCAGATGCAACCCCCAGTGAAATTAATTTTTTATGGATAAATAATATAGTCAAAGTTTTGAGATGAAAAGCAAAAAGCTAAAGAATAATTTTAGTCATTATAAAAGCTCTCAGGCTTCTAGTCTTAAACTAGCCTCCAACTCCTCAGAATAAACCAATTTTGTACGCTACTTCTGCAATCAGGTTCACTTAAACCTACTCAAGACACAGTAGTATTCTAGGTAACTCCTGGGTCTGATCAAGAGCGACAAATACAAAATCATCCTCATCAGAGACATCTATTATATGCTAACTCAGTTACAGTCCCAAATCAGAGGACTGTGAAACAAAGGCATATACCACCCAATGACGAATATATTGGTTCCTCACCTAGAGTTGCACACTTTTTAATTTTCTCTGAAATACCTGAAAAGTTTTTAACATTAATTGAAGCCTTTTTTTCTTTTTTTCTGCTGCAAAGCATGGTCAGTTCCAAATAATTTTCTTTGCCGCATTGCTGTCAGCAAAAAGTAAAAAGAAAGGGATTTCCTTTTAGGAAATGTCATCAGTAGTTCTTTATCCCTCAGAGGAATAAGATGAATGCGGAGATAAGTCTCAGCAGGGATGAGGGACAGCTACCTCTGCTGTCCATGGTGTTCATGCAACCTGCAAGTGCCATTCTCTTATCTCTGTTAGGGACAGATGAAGTCAAATACAGTTGAAAGGCTCTCCAATAATGTTCATCATGTGGGATGAATCCTACCATGAAGAGTTCAGTTACTTTGGCTGGTAAATTGTCCTTTCCCATATAACAAAAAGAATGTGGAACACCACAGAAACAAACGAGCTGCACTCCAGCATGCAAAACTCTCTAAAAAATCAGCTCCTGGTTAAATCAGGCATGTACCCCTAAACGCTAGAAGCTATTTATCAGATGATGGTCTCCACCTACAATGTACATACCTGCAGATAACATCATTCTCATGTCTCTTCAGAAGTGTTCATTCTTGAGTTTCAACTTAAAGATTCAGATTTTTAAAATCCCTTCCTCACACCACTTGTTAAACAATGACCTTCTATCGCCAGTATCTCATTCCCATTTAACTTGATTTGTGGCTGAATAAACACATAGTGAAATAAAGCCTCTTTTTAACACTTTCAGCACTGCCTCACCTCTTTCATTTGTGGCTAGATTTGCTCAACAGGAGATCTCACAGGGTTTTAGTGCTATTTGTGCCTCCAGATTTGGTCTCAGTGATTTCTAAATTTAACCATTTTTTTCCAATCTTCTTTCCCTGCCTCATAATTAAAGCAGTGTTCCCGCTGTCCTCACTCTTTACCTTTCTACTCTTTATTCATGGTATTTTTTTCAGTGAAAATCCTGCCTTCCAACTGGTCTGTATTTACTGGCAGAAACAGAAGCTTTGCCTCCGCTGGCCGCTAGCACTGCTAAAATTGTCCCTACGCAAGGACCAAATCCAGTCCTTCAGCAAGCTGCTTTCTTGACATTTCGCACCAAGCCTAGATACATAAATCTGAAAATACCCCTACCTCCAAACAGTGGCTGAACCTGAAATTTTGTTCGGCGTGAAAGCAGCAAACAGCATATCTGGTTATGGGGAAACATAACACCACCATCAAGGGGGATTCATACCAGTTAAGACCTTGCTGTTGTTTCTCAGTGTAATAGGCAGGGTGGTGGCATGGATGCAGGTCTGGAAGAGGCAGCTCGAGGAGCACCATGATGCCTGGCATCTCTGCAGGGGCCACGCTGGTTGGGCATGACAGACAGACTGCTGGGCCCCAAGTACCAGCAGATTGTCCTTGTTCCAGCAAAGCTGAAGGAAAAAAATCAGTGGCTGCTCTGGTTGGATGTTGAGCTAGTTTCCAGACAGAAGCTACAACCAGAAATTGCCTTTTCAGGCAAGAGTTTTATGGGTAGCTTTTTAAAGGAATGCATTCATTAAACATTAGGTGGACTCATATGGCTAGATCTACTCACATGGCATGCAACTACAGCATACAGCTTCTGTCTCAGAAACTCATTGCAGGCTCCCTTTAGAGTCAGTATGGTTTTCTCACTATTTGTCTTATCCTGAATTAGCTGCCTTCATTTAGTCAGGTGGATCATTCTATAAATCCTACTGATTGCATGGGCCAGATCACCACTGACCATGAATGAATCTGGACAGCCCAGAATCCAGAGTGTGGTAGATCCTTGAGGTACAGCCTCCTTGCCTAAATGTTGGCCCCTGGTTCCATCTGAGACAGCCTTAGGCACCCATTGCTTCCATAAGGATTATGCAGATACGACACAGAACATGTGGAAGCTTTATTTCTCAATGGATTATCTGATAGATGCCTGCTAGGTTACTACACAGCATCTCCAAAGGCAATGACATCTATATTTAGGAAACAGAATTGCCACCCAGAAGCCAAGAACATGAAATCATCCTTTCTAACTAGCACATGCAAATACATCCACTTGCTGTGGTTAATTATCTGATCACAGAACACAACTAGATGTGGCTGCAACATAATAAATAGGTTTGACCAGTGGTGGAGCACAGCTTCCTGCGGTCCTGCACATTTTTAGTGTCACCCCTTGTACTCCATTTTCTGGAACCCAGTCCTGGCATTAGATGCTGAGCACGGAGCCAGAAAGAAACCCCCTTGCACTATGAAGGCTTGAGTTCTCAGTAGATGCATAATGTTTTTTACAAGAAAGCCACTCAGAGCCAAACCCCAAGTTGGTTCTATATTTATCAGCTTTCATCCCCTCTTTCTTTTTGAAGGGCTTCAGGCTGATGTACCAGCACCTCTGTCAGCCTTTTGCTCTGAACTGTCCTTTGTTGTCTATAGAGGAAAACTCACCTTCTAAGGCAAAAGCTGACCTTTGCCAATTAAAAGTGGTTATAAAGCAGACAGATAAACTAATACATTTAATTAATCTCTGCCCACTTCATTTAATTACTCTAAGTATAGCACAATACTACATATATGTATACGGAGAAGTATGACATCAGCAGGAGTTGCATCACTGGCAGGTATGGAGAGATACCAGTTATTACTGGATTCTTTGCATTGTTCTTTCTGATTAACTTCAATATAACAAATTCAGAAACACTGAAAGCAAGTAACTGGATCCGCAAAGGCATTGGGTTCAAACTGTCTTTAGGTTGATTAGATATTCATGAAAGTAGTGCCAGACTAGTTTATGCTTCTCAAAATCATTTGAGCTCAATTTTCGGAGTGTGGACGTGTGAGAGAGAAAAGATTAGTCCAATTTTACACCACTTAATAGCAGAAAAGATCTGAGAGGACAGAGTGCCAGCAGATAATTTGTCATAGTTTCGAAATATCTGTGTGAGGTCTCCTCCAAGGAGGTGCCAGGAGGTGATCAAAAGGGTAGGGAGGAACACAGAAGAAGTCAGAGGGGAAGGAGAGATGCCCCTTGCAGGAGGCAGTAATCCTTCTCCAATGATACAGATTATGCATCCTATGGAATTGCATTTAATAAAAACTGACTTTCTCTTGACCTCTGATGCAAAGGGGGAATTTCAGTAGAAACCCCCGATTCTTCGCAGGCAGCCAGAAGCATTGAAATGCAAAGGCAGTTCAGGAGACTTTTCCTTGGCATGGAAAATTAGTTTTCAACCTTTCATCATCTCAGGAGACATATCAGGACATTATTAACAGCCAGCATCAAATGCCTTTCCTAGTAGTGATTAACAGTGTGATTCCCATGCTATGTATATGTAAGATAAAAATTTGTAAGATCAGTCTTCATGTACAACATCAGCTAAATGGCTTAACAAGAAATACTTAGGATTAGAAAGGAACTATCCTTCTAGGAATGACATGGAAAATGGTCTGTGAGATAACCAGCCACCATCACAAATACGGGAGCAGTCAGGACAGGCCATTGATTTGATGGACTACAGCAGTTGTACACAAAACTACGCAAAAAACCAGCTTGGGTATACCATTTTCTGCAGGAAGTTCCAGCCCTGGCAAAATCCCACCCTTAATGTATATGAAATGCACTGCTTTTTAAACTCTCCTTCTTCAAGAGCTATTTATAGCATGCAATTTAAGAAGACAGAGCAAAAGAAAGAGTGAAGGGAGAAGAGAAAAGCAGGAAAGCCATTTGCAAATGAGTCATTCCAAAGGAATGCTTTGACAGGCTGTCAGCAGAGAACCGATAAAGACATCCAGTTAAAATACTGCACTATGGTTCCAGGTGAAGGAAGATTGACATTCTAGTAGTGCACACACAGAAAACTCCACACAGGAGATGGTTAATCTCCGTGGGAAGCTTTCAGATAGCCCTAAATGATTTGAAAGTCATTCTATCTTTTAGCAAATAACAAACATATAAAAGAAGCATGTAAAAAAAAGAAGAAAGAAAAACCTACTTGGAAGAATAATCTCCCCCACTCACATGTAATACATGGTTAATAATGAAGCGTTTCTTCCGGTACTCTTCTTTGGTTTGCATTCGTAGGTGGCATCCCCATGTCCTACACTCCAGAGCTGGAGCTTCTCCCTGCCCAGTTCTGCTGCAAGAATTTCTTTTACCCCATTAAGAGCAGCAGAAAGATACCAGGCCTAGGCACACATCTGGCAACACCTCTTCTCTGGGCTTTTTGTGTCATCCAAGGCATTTGGTCCCAGGCTGCTGGGGCTTTTTGTAGGAAGCTGAGTGGTCTGTGGGTGTGCACGAATTAAAACAAGCAGTGGCAGCTGCTGCAAGGTCCACTTTAAATGCTAAAATCCACGGAGACTTCATGTTTCTGGGGCTAGGAGCAGTTGTGTGACTTTGGCAATCACTTGAGTGTAACGTGTCATACCTGCAGCCTGCAAAAGGTGGAGCTGTACAGATCTACCACTCTGGTATGAAACAACAGCACCATCTACATCAGTCAGGTGGTGAAAAAAGAAATACAGTGGTAAAATAGCATCCTTAAAAGAGTTTAAGTAAGGAAAAGCTTTAAGGAAGGAATAAAGATTTTTAAGCAGTTTATACACCTGTCCATCTTACCTAAGCATTAACCAGCCCTGGGTAAACATTGAAGGAAATTAGGCCAGATAATCTTAATAGCTCCTTTAAGCCATATGTATCTATAAATCAGTGATTAAATCTTCCCATTAGAAGGTGTCCAGCACTTCCCATGTAAATCTCCTGATATAAAGCCTACATTGTCTTCTGCTTTCCTCCTGACTGTTTATTCTTCTCAGTCCCTCGACTTGTTTCATCCTTGCCTTAACTGGTTACCCTCTACATGACATTTGCCCAGTGAAATTGCATTCCTTAGCTGGCATTTAAACTGCATACCATCGTAGGATACTAAACCAACCTTTTCCATCTTTCTCCTTGGAGATACCAGTAGGAAAAGACCCTAACAAAGATAATTTTGTCATCTGCCCAGAACTGTTGATTTTGTGCCTCAGTTTCCCTAAGCTTCAGCAATGTGATGAAGACAGAGATATTAGAGACCAAATTAGACTCCTGTATGCCTGTAAACTCCACGAGAGCAGCCTGGCCCACTATCTTCTAGCTGTCCAGCCTACTTCATTGTAGGCTTGGCTACAGGTGTAGCTTTACTCTGTAGAGCATTTGTGTTCTGGATTGACAGATCATAGAATGTTAGAATCATAGAATGTTAGGGGTTGGAAGGGAACTCTGGAGATCGTCAAGCCCAACCACCCTGCCAGAGCAGGACAAGATGTGTCCTGGCAGTGTTTGGCTTACCAAAACAGGCATAATTCCTGTCCCATTCTGGTGCCCTTTGTGGCCCAAGGGACCAACGCTACCATATTTATGTGTTATATGGGGACATGTCTGTGTGTTATTCCAGGGTGTGTTTTGACCTCTGGAACGACCAGTTCGCTTACTAGGTCCTCTGAGAAGAGATTGAAGTACAGAAGCATAACTTTTGGTCGAACTTAGAGTAGCCAATTTTCTTCCTAAAATTCCATTTGTTCTAACCAAATGTATGGAAAAGGTTCAGGTAGGCTCATTAAATGTTTTCTTTTCTTTTTCAGTGAAAACATACTAAAATTAACAAAGGTAAGCTTCCTGAATGGAAGCGGGTGTTGAACTTGGGAGCTACAGGTTTCTATGCAAAATCACTTCATATAATCTCATTAAGAAGAGAGAGGAGCATACCTTTCTGCCAAAACCAAAGGACTTGCAGAAAAAACTTGCTCAATGCCTGTACGCCTCAACATTTTTTTATAGCTTACCTGAAGTTTTTCCGTTACAATTTCTGGTACCTTAAGCCAATTATTTTAAGGCAATGCCAGACTGCTATGAACAATAAAGATCTATAACTCCACAAGAGTATGAAAGAACCTTCGGTTGCCATACCAATGGCATTGATCTACTACAAGCCTAAGCCACACCTAACCACTACATGTGGCTGTCTCAGATACCCTGCAGCATCTCAAGCAGTTCTGGACACCTATATTCACACACTGCAGTTGCTGAAGCTGAAACATATTGTCAACATCATAAACACAGGGCCAGGATTTGTCTTACCTCAAGGATACTAGATTATGCAGAACGGCATCTAAGCGGCTGACAGGAGGTGCAGAGATTTTCTGTATAAACAGAGGTGCAATGATTGATCGTACCGCAACTGCAACAAACTTGAGGCTATCACTCACATTGTTAACGACTGTATAATACACGTTTATGCAGGACGCATAAAAGAAATTCATCAGGCCTCCCTTGACTCTACTGAATGGTTCAGCAACCCGGGGTTGAATTTACAATCTGTCATTGCCTTTCAAAATGCCATACACCAGAGGAGGACAGAGCCTGAGGAACTGAAGTGAGTAGAGAGGAAAAAAAAGCAAACAAAACAACCAAACTTGATCATATTTCAGCCTCTGTTTTCATTGAATAGTTAATTTTAATTCTCCACACTTGATTTGGCCTAACTTAAAGGAAATTTGGTCATAATGTGAAGTGATTCTCAGGCTATTTGAAACAGCCTGATGGATACAGACCTGCCAAGTGAAAAAGTAGACTAATGCCTGGCTTAGGCTGCTTTCCTTCATGGGCCCAACCAAATTAATTAAAAATAGTGCCAGGCTGTAGTTACACGTAACAACACACAGCTTAATATTTCAAATTATAACTAGATGCATTACACTCCGTACAGATTTCCTGTATAATTCTTTACTGTTGGCCTTATTCCTGTACTTTTTTTACTAATGCTACTAAAATAACACTTTCACGTGGAAAAAAGGAAGAAGCTAAATCTAGTAGACAATTTGGAGCTCATGCCCCATGTTTCTTGAGCTGTTCTGAAGTTGTGTTTAGAAAGTGTTCACAAAGTCTTCGAAGTTTTCAGCAGTGGATATTAGCAAAGGAAGGGCCCTTGTGAAGTAAAACTGAGCCACAAGGATTTTTAAGACCTACTACAAGCCACATGATAGGTGTTATCTCACTTCCCAGATAAGATTATGGAAATTTGTGATAGGGATCAGAAATCCCCAGGGATAAATGGACAAAGTGACTCTTTGGGATTTGTAGGAGCTCATGCTGCTCTGTGTCCCCACCAGCATACACATACTGGCTTCCATCTGCAAGAAATCTGTGTGCATAGGCCAAGGGGGAAATGAACTGTGCTCTGGCTCAGTCTGGCCCCCAATCTGTGCCTGTACCCCACAGACACTCAATGATATTCATCTTCTGCTCTCTCCAGGTGTTTTTTTCCTTTCATAATAACAAAGCACTGCTTACGTTTGTAGCAGTAAAGGATACCAGAGAGACCAATTCTCTAGATCTAATTCTGAACCAAGGTGCCTGTTCAGTGAGTTAATGTTGTTACATTCTTATATGCAGTCTACAGATGTCCTTGCCTGGGCTGTCCATCACGGGCACTTGCAACTGGTTGTCAGGCAATTCTGTAAAAATTCATATAACCCCTAAACTGCCTCTACCCAGCTGTCAAGTTTACACTTTTTTACTGCCCTCTATCTACTTTCATGATGTTCATACCTTTGAGGCCTTTGGCATCATCTTTGGCTTTACTTTCAAGGCCTCTGTTTATATTCACAACAGTCTCTTCCATATTCCCTCTATTTCCTCGATTATCAGTCAAAATAAGGACAGCTTTAATCCAAAAAAATACATGGTGGGCACCCACATGATCTAAAAGCAATTCTGACTGGTTGCCCGTTTCCTTTGGACCAGGGATTGTTCATATATAAAAATACACTTTTATGGATTTTTTTTTCTTTCTATGTATAAATATGTACAGAGAGAAAAATACCTGTGATTATTTATACATGGATATACTTTGTGTACGTATATTTATATAGAGAGTGTGTAAATATACATGTATGAATATATATAAATTGAGTCTATATCCATATAAGTGTGTGTATCTAATAACTAAAACATTATTTTACAAGAAATGAATAATTGAACGTTAAATGGGAATGGAAAGTGATAACAGTAAAAGGCAGGTTTGGGGTCCTGGACTTCACAAGAATATTGGATAAGCCCCAATGTGTCTGGGATTGCGGAAGTTCAGTAGGTCAATCAGGCACCAACATGGGGCAGGGTAAGAAAACACTTCAGTGTTCCCTAGGGCTATGGACCTGGCTTTGGAGGCCACCAGGTGCCTTGTATCACCCCCATCATGTGCAAAGAAGAGGTCAACCATGAGAGCCACACCAAGAGACCTCATATCCAACTAGTCCAATGAGGTGACCATGTAGACTTTGGACTTCGCACAAGTGATGCAAGATGCAACACTGCCAGGAAAATGGAAAACCAGAACAACACGTCAGCTTCGGAGGAACACGTGCATGGGAACAATAAGAAAACACTCTAGGGAATTCCCCAAAAGACCACAGGAAAGAGCCCACAGGCTTGTGAATCAGAAACTATATTTTGAACTATGTTTCTTCTTATTAATGTGAGTTTATTAGAAATGTCTCCCTCCTTCTTGCACAGCTCACTTTTCATTTGAACACCCGGGCTTTCTCATAACTGGGATTTGTGGAACTGAACTTCAGGTTAATTCTTTGTCATTGATCGCTACCTGGTTAACCCCAGGTTAGGGTCAGCTGCCACTCCCAACCATGAAAGCTGTGCAGACAATTTGGATCAAGGTCTCTATCTGCTGTCAGATGAAATCTCTAATATAGCAAATAAAGTTCTGATTAGGCTATGAGGCAGTCCTTCATAAATATGCAGCCACAAAGGCAGTGAAAGACTATTACAACTCTCAGAAAGACCTTTTAGAATATTACTTAAAAGGGAACACAATACTTTCTTCCCATTGCTCAAAAGATGTCTTTTTGTCTGTCCTACCAACAGCAAGTGTCTCTTCCCTTTCCTCTCAAACTTTTTTGTTGGTCCTGGATAAACAGGGAAAATATAAAGTGAATAAAGGAGAATGAGAAAGTAGCAAGGCACATCATAAAGCTCACCATAATTCAATAAAAGAGAGAGAATATGAAGATTGGGTCAGATATTAGAATTTATAGACAAAATCATTTTGTAGAAGGAAGCAAACTATAATCCAAGGCTAGGAAGGGGGACGGTTTACTGTAGTATATTGATGAAATGCCAGGTCAATACCAGGAGTTTGGGAGATTTGTGAGATGAAAAATTATGAATCATAAGAGATTGCTATCATCTTTTTGCCAGCATGTACCAACATGCTTGCAACATATTATGAAACAGAAGACCAGGAGTCTTCTAGGGCTGGGATAAATTGTAGAAGAAATGTTTATGCTGATATGGATGTGAATGCACAGGTGCGACCCCTTCAAGGGCCGCAGGGTGTGGGGATGGGGGTTGTGGTCAGTTCATAAACTGGTCTCCTCACAGAGGCCACACTACAGCTGTCATTTCCAGCACCCAGACTTGAACACCCAGCACAAGCTGTCAGGGAGAAAGGGCAGAACTTGTCACAAGAGGAAATATGGTCTAATCTGGAGATGAGATTGCTTTGAAAAGAATTATCTTGTGCAATACTCTTAGATCACCCATCAAATAAATTGTGGGCTGACTGAATGATAGCCCACAAGTAGTATTTAACAGTAGTTAATCACCAACAAACAGAAGTGGTTTTAGGGAATTTTGGCAAGGATCAGTATGAACACAATAACTTTTTAATATTCTCATCAACATTCTGCATGCAAACATCAGATCTGTGACGCTAAAGATCAGATCAGATGCTAAAACTGACAATTGTGCAAAGACTGAAAATAGTTTAAAAATGAAGGCCATATTTTTAGAATAGGGCACTGTATTCCCCAAAGCAGAGAATGAACAGTTTGAACAGTTTTTCTGATCTGACCCCTCTTTGGACCATGGTGATGCCCATGAGATGTACTTATCTGACAGCTCAGTTTCCTGAAATACCTGATTAAATAATGTCTCCTGGCAGTTGACTGCTTTTTTCCTATTCATGATTAAAAGGTACTTATAAATGTTGGAAGTACAGACTAGATAATCTGATATTTTTTCTCTCTTTCGGGTAATTTCCTGTTCCATAGATGTTTCAGTGAAAATAATCACACTCATATACTCATAGCACCACAAAATTGTTTTGGCTGGAAGGGACCACAAAGATGATCTAGTTCCAAGCTCCCTGCCATAAGCAGCAATATCTGCCACTAGATTAGGCTGCTCATAGCCTCTTCCAACCACTTCTAGGGATGGAGCACCCGCAACTTCTCTGGGCAACATGTTCCAGTGTCTCAACACCCTCACAGTGAAGAATTTCTCTCTTATATCTAACGTAAATCTACCCTCTTTCAGTTTACGACTATTACCCCTCATCCTATCACTACACTCCTTGATAACGAATCCCTCCCCATCTTTCCTCTAGGCCCAATTTAGGTACCAGAATGCTGGTATAAGGTCTCCCTGGAGACTTCTCTTCTCTAGACTAAACATCCCCAACTCTGTCAGCCTGTCTTCATGCAGGAGGTGCTCCAGCTTTCAATCATCTTCCTTCCTCTGGACCCACTCGAGCTCCACTGTGCTGATGAAGGCCAGAGGTAGAAGAGTCATATAAAGATCCACTTGCCACATGATTTTGCTTGATGATTCAAACCCAGATTTCCCACCAATTATGAAAATGATATGACCACTAGGTTACTGTGTTAAGACTCCTCCAGCCACTGCTTCTGCAATGCTCTGCCTAGAAAAATACATAAATGTGACCTGGCCTTGTGATGGAGAATAATACTGGACCTTCCCTCCTGGTGGTGAGTTCACTGTCTGAGGAGAGCCAGGGACATTCGCCTTGCTCTCCTATACCTTTGTCTTTCTTTCATCCCACTGCATCACAGATTATCTCTTCAACTTTCACAGTATGTTGAGACATAAACGTCCAAAACAGAGGGGATAAAAGCTGTTTGAATCCAGTCTCATCACAAAATCGGTTTTGGCAGCGTGAGGGTGTCATAGAGCCATGGGACACGATGTCATCCCCACCGGGTGAAGTTGGCAGATTTGTCCATGAAGTTACCTCTTTCTTTCGGTTTGCTTTCCTTCTGGTTTCCTTTCCACATATTGAAAATCAAACTGCAGCTAGCAGAGAAGATGCTGGTTGACAGAAACACATCAAAACACTTTTAAATTTCCACTCAGCTTTCTCTGCTTGTACATTTAGTAATCGCTTCATCCAGTCCAGAGGAGTTGATAAATAAAATATTAATACTCGGTAGTTCTTGCACCTCTGCAGTGAAAACCAGAATTAAACAGAAACAACAAAAATGCAAAAACCAGGAAGATTTGTCAACAAAAGTTTGCCATTTCACAGTTTTTTAATCTCATTTCTGGCTCCTAATGGAACAGCAGGAATAGGTAATTGATGGATAGATTTTGACCAAAGCAGCTTTACATATTTAAATGTGTAGATGATGGCAGTGAACCACTCACTGGAACCATCCCAGAAGAGAAATGTCATGAGTCTTGTACTAATTTAAAATTACAAATTACTTGTAGCTGGTAACTTACCCAATTTAATCACAAGAGGCTAAAACTGAGCACAAATTACTGGAGCTATCTCCAGATATACTCAGGATTGCCAGTCCAAAAAGCATTTCACAGCTGCTTGCTATTTGCTTAACATAATATCTTATTGACCACCTTGCATGACCCCAGTGTGTTTTCTTTTGATTTACACAGCATTACATACTTTGGAATGATATGTACACACATGCACACACACCTCGAGAAAACCTCAGCACATCTATATTCTTTTGTTTGGGGTAGGATTAAATAAACGATGATCATTGAAGAATTCTTCCACAAATTCACTACAACTGCATTTCCCATTTCTCTTCAGCAGGTAACTACATTTGTGGTCTCTATCAAATGCAAGGAATCTAGTCTGAAACCAAGATCTTGTCAGAAGAGTCTCACTGTTAGACACATGCTGATGTGCTCTTCTATGAAGGAGAGGGCTTATGCAGATTCCTTATCTGCCACCAGCAGGTGGCTGGACATATGAGTAGGGCCATTGTGGAAATTAGGAAACGCAATGTCCTTTATCAACGCAACCTCACCTAGGAGTTGTCATTTCCTTTTATTAGTGTCCCCATTTCTTGAGCGATACTATAGAAGTAAGAACAATCACCTGCTTCACAGTGGTGTTACTCAAATTCCATATACACTTGTTAGTATAACAGTAAGTATACACTATAAAGTGTATGTCCTTGTTCAGGTCTTCATATCCTTGACAAAAGCATCTGCACAGACATGTCAAAATAAGATTTGCATGAGGCATCCAGCACCACAGAGCCTGATATCTGGGCAAGACTATGCCGATGGACTTTGGACACATGAACTGAACACAGGCTATACTGAGGGATCTCAATACCAACAGCAAGCCTTGCACAGCTCTCAATCAGACCTGCTTTCATACCTAGGTCAATGGTTATGTAATAAACACCAAAACCCATCATTGTTGCTATTGTTTATCGACAATACCAAGCTTGGAGACCTATGAAAAGACAGAAGCAGAATTAATGGAGAGGCTAGAATAGATGGTTTTCTTCCATGACCTAATAATTAATGCTGATGTAGAGCCATCTCCTGAATACAACTAGGAAGTAGCCACATCGCTGTTCTCCTTTCCTTATTTGTATGATAGATGTTAGAGCAATTAGGATCGCTGGCTAAGACTGAACTGTGTAAGCAACAGATTTTTCCAATACAGCCAGACACAGTGATATGAAAATGAAGGAGTTGATGTCTAGTGAGCAT
Organism: Coracias cyanogaster; assembly: GCA_033124195.1. Lineage (NCBI taxonomy): Eukaryota > Metazoa > Chordata > Aves > Coraciiformes > Coraciidae > Coracias > Coracias cyanogaster. Next base: position 32,276 of record JAVSBS010006121.1, read on the forward strand.
GACCCCCATAGCCATGGTATCAGCAGATCTGAATAGGCTTTCAAGGAGAATAATACCCTACAATCCATAGAGATATACTGGGAGGTGATTTCATTTCCACATCTGGCCAGATGCATAATTTAACACTCTGTGCAGAGAGACAAGTCTGAAGGACGGAATAAACCACCACCATTAGAAACGTAAAGGGCATCAAATACTTTTAGCTTATGAAAAAATAGGAATAAAAAGTTCTTTGATTAGAGAAAATAGGGAAATTCATGCAGGGGAAACATTAAATGCAATAGGGCTCTTCAGTTTGGAGGAGGAATGCAGATCAAAACACAATGTCTGGAAGCTAAATCCACACCACTTCCTATGAGAAGTTAGTCATCATTTTTTGTAAGGCTGAAGATGATTAGACTGTAGCAAATTCCCCACAGGAAATGATGGATTCTCCATTTGTCACATCAAACTTTGATGCCATTTTTGTCAAACACAGATAAGTGGAGGCAATATAGGGCTATCAGGGTGAATTCTAATGGGAAAATAATCTTTTCATTAGTGGATTGTGCTGAGCTTGATTCATGGTAATAATGAAATTCAGAGGAAATGCTTCCCAGTTCCAGGAGTGAATGCTAACTTTCTTCTTTGCAGGCAACATCCCCAAGTACAGTTTTAAGAGGTTTACATATTATTTGTGTATGAGCAGAGATTATCGCTTTCTATAATGAAACGTCAGCTTCTTACATAAGGAAGAAAAATGGTTTTCTGACAACCCTTTTGTCTTGTATTGACTATTCAAAAACAAAATATTGTACAGTACTGCAGTGTCCCACAACAGTCTCTCTGCCCTAGAATAAAGGCATCCCGTGACTACCCTGTCAAACACAAGGCAAGTAAGTCATCCATAACGCAAGCACCCATGCAATTTTTCTGTCTCATGATTTATCAATTTAAGTGGCTTTCTCTTCCTTTGTGGTTCATTTTTAGTCATTCAGTTCACTCAGACTCTCTAACTTGACCTTCTTAAGATTTCTCACCCCTGCAGTAAGGGTACAGGAACATCATTTTCCCATGGCTCATAGGAGGGAGCCGAAGAATGAGAAAACTGCAGGTGATGCATATATATGTCAGATGGCAGCAGTGAATGTTTATAAATCCTTATGAATTTAGAATACCCATTTCTTGTTCCATTAGAGAGTGACAGTTTAAAGATTTCTGGATTACAATGAGAGTAGTGATGTGTATCTGGACCCTGCTGACACACATCTTCTATTACATGGTGCTTGACTGTATATAAAAAATTAACTGCTCAGTGCCAACGTTGTTTGCAACAGCCGCTGAAGGAAAATCAGTGATGGGTAAAGGACTCTTCTACGATTTCCATCAGATAATTTAGAGATAGAAAATACCCAGATTTCTTCAATGACCTAGTGCATATTTTTGTTCTTGTTTTGCAAACAGAGATAACATCATTAGAGGTCCACTAAACCTGACAAGAATACACATCTCTTTTCCAGTAAGGACACATGAGCTTCTCCAACAAAGCTTTTGCATATATCTTTAGCATGGACAGAATACATTTTAGGCTTGCTTGGGCCAAAATATTCCCCGTTAATTTCTCCCACAGGAAATAAATGCCAGATGTTCATGTCAAACAACTCAGAGATTTATAGTTAGAAGTCTCAAAGGACCAAAATGATGTATTAGATTTCTGGGTCCAGTTATAATAACCTGTAATGACTTACATGTTTTGTTATTGGAATAGTAATGTGTGTATATATATTACTGATATAAATGCAGTAGAAGCATTGCATACAAATCCACCAATAGGATTAAATAATATACATATATCCATCATTATGAGCAAAATGAGAAATTGGTCCATACTGTTTAGGTTTTTCCAAGTGCTCAATGAGAACCAATATATACTTCCAGTAAAATTTGCTGAATGAGCACTGAAACCCATTTTTTATAACAACGTATGCTGGAGTTTAAAGCACCAGATGGACTGCAACATGGAATAAATGAGGGGAATATCATTGCTAGAAAGGATAATAAAGGAATCTGCTATGCAAAATAGGGTAGAAAAAAAAAAAGGAATACAAATACAAGTGACAATCTAGCAACTTGCTTACATGTCTTCTAGCTTGACTCAATTAATTCAAGTTTCATTAATATGCATCTGCTTAATGTTAGGCTTTTTGTCTTTCTATAAGGAAAGAGATGTCTAAAATTGGGGTTAAAGGATGATCACCATACCTGTGATTTACTTTGGAGTTTCTGACTGCCCTACCATACTCATCTTACAGGAATATACACAAGCAGGTACTGTGACAGACTCTGTTTCTAGAGTAGAGCTGAGCAGTGATCCTAAAACAAAGGGCAAAGTTAAGTTGTTTGTTTCTTTTCCCCAGTCATGTTTATTTTCATTTGTTTCGGAGGAACTGTTTCTCCGATGATATAAATCTGACAACAACACTGCCAGAATATCTATCTCCATGGTTGTTGATGTTGTAAGATCATTGGAAAGTCACAATTACCCATAGCTGAGGGGTGAGATCAGGTACAAAAAAAATGGTCAGGTAAGGGATGAATGAGGTCTATCTGGCGGAGTTGTCACCTAAATGGAGTAAGTCTATAACAAGAAGAAGAAGGATGCTTTTTGTACTATCAGCCACACCACCTGCTGGTGCATGTATCAGTGCCTGATTACAGTCTATAATACAATTGACATGTCTCAGAGATAAGAAAATGTGACTCAGGTTCATTTTAAATATGACAAACTGGAAAAATAAGTGACCTTCAAAGTTTTTTAGGGTCTAATTCCTACCAATTTCAGGCTCAGATACCTCACACAATTTTAGGTATCTAACTGAGGCAGTTCAGCTAAAAGAGTAGCTGCTGGAGGTACCTTCAGTGGTTAAGAAGGATTTATAGACACTAAGTTCATTCATTTCATTTCCACTTCTCTCCAGTGATCAGAGAGAGCTGGAGGTGACTAAGTTAATTACAGGTTCCAATTTAACATCTAATATCTAGTATTATGTCTTTTGTCTGTGAGTTGTGGCCCTTCATGAGAACCTAGAGCAAAACAACCAAGTGAAGTTGTCACCAGCAGCCAGGAACAGAGCCCACATCCTGCATGGATGCTCTGACCACTGGATGACCCTCAGTTTTCTATATAATGGGGAGAACGCCACCAGAGGCAGTCCCCACAGCCCATCAGGTGACTCCCATTCAGAGAATTTACATTTCAGCATAAACTTTTCCCACTGGCAAGTTGCATACAGGACTTTGCTGCCATGGAAAACTCCGCTCAAAGACTGAAAAGGACTAAAACCCAAAGCTTGTTTTCTTTGTTTCTGAATTTTTGTGAGTCAGATTTTGGATGAGTTCATTTCTGAGGTTGATATAGTAATTTAGAAGCACTGTGAACAGCATTCCCCAGCATCCTGGTGCCCACCTTACACTCCCCCAAATGATGTTGGCTCCTCTACGCAGACTGACAAGTGCTGTGCCATCACCAGCTACCTCACCACTTCCTGCTGCTTGCCCCTCAGGTTTGATCACTTGATTTTGCCTGCACCAAGACAGAACATTTATTGTCATATCCATTAAAAAAAAATAAGAAAGAACTGACAAGCTCTGCCTGGATTATTGTTTTGCTGATTATGCAACATTATTAAGAGATTAAGACAGTTTAATAGGTAAAGCAAAAGCTGCACATGCAAGCAAAACAAACAAGGAATTTATTCACCCCTTTCCATTGGCAGGCAGGTGTCCAGCCATCTCTAGGAAAGAAGGGCTCCATCACGTGCAATGGTTACCTGGGGAGACAAACACCATCGCTACAAACGTCCTTCACTTCCTTCTTCTTTCCCCAGCTTTGTATGCTGAGCATGATGTCATATGGTATGGAACATCCCTTTGGTCAGTTGGGATCAGCTGCCCCAGATGTGTCCCCTCCCAACTTCTTGTACACCCCCAGCCTACTCACTGGTGGGGTGGTGTGAGGAGCCGAAAAGGCCTTGACGCTCTTTAAGCACTGCTCAGCAATAACTAAAACATCCCTCTGTTCTCAGCGCTGTTTCCAGCATAAATCCAAACCGTAGTCACATACACGTTAATACAGAAAAAATTAACTCTACCCCAGTTAAAACCAGCACAATGTTTATACCCTCGTGGGAGTCTGTTGAAGGTATATTGTGTACCTTCCCAAGTAAAAGCACATTTCTCTTTATACTCCTCCTGCAAGGAGACCATAAAGAATATATCTCTGACATCTAGCACTGCCATCCATGGATGTGTGGCTGCTTGTAATGTGGCGGTTAAAGTTGTAATATTGGGTACTGCAGCAGTTAGTGGAGTTGTGCTGGCATTTAGGCACCGATAATCAATTGTCAGATGCCATCTCCCATCTGGCTTTTGGACTGGCCAGACAAGTGAACTGTATGGGGAGTGAGTTCTGGAAATAATGTATCATTTTTTCACGTCTGCTATCACATCAAAAATTCCATTTTCTTCTGCAGCAGAAGTCGGATACTGTGGTACGTTGGTAATTTTTGAATCAGGGAATGCAGGGGCTATACACATCGTAGCTTCCCAATTTCTACTTGAGTTGGGGTCTGTACTTGCACCAAAGTGCCACACACTGACGTCTGGCAAGCACCAGTTTCGTCCAGTCAAAACATCAAAACTCAAGATATTTTTATTGTGCTTTGTAATTGCAAAGCGAGTTAGATGACATGTGCTTCTCCCCCAGGTGCCATTGGTTAAGTGTCATGGTTTCGCAAATAGCACTTGCTCTATTTACTCCAGTGACTTTAACTCTCTGTCTTCTGAATTGGATACGCAGCTTCTTGGCATCCTGTTGTGTTAATACTGAAATTTGTGCCCTGGAACTATTAGAAATTTCACCAGTTGTCATCAAGAACCAATTGGAATCAGAATGTATTCTGTTTTAATGATGTCACATATTTAGAGGAGTCTGAAGGCAACAAGGGGTCACCACTTCCCCCATCATAATCATCAGGATCACCACTCCTCTAGGGACACTATTAGTTTCCTAATTTGCATGAGGTTAGGGGGATTCAAGGCCCACAGGAACGTTACTTCAATCTCTTCTTCCAAGTTTTGTGTTTTCTCCTTTCTTTCCTGTAACTGCTTCTCTAGCTATTCAGTTTGCAGGGACATTAATACTCAGCTGCCTTCCTGCCTTGTAATTCCTTTCCCAGATTTAACGTCTCTCGCTCTTATGTTTTTTCCTATCCTGACAAGTGGCTTCTAGGCAGATGCCAAACATATTACAAATAATTCCTTTTCCTTTATCATTTTCAATATTTCCCGTTGCTAATTTTAATTGTTTTTCAATAGCACCCCAGTCAAGATCACCCCAGTGGTGGTAAACTCATTCTTCTGAGAATTAGGGACTTGGATTTATTCCATGCTTCCATAAGTAATTAGTGATACTACTTGCCATCTTGCTGACTATGTTGTGAATGGGTTATTTAGATTGCTTAAAGAACCAGAGTCAAAGTTATTAGCAAAAGTGGGTTTAATATGATCTTGTAAAAGTGCAACTTAAAGTTCAATGGCAAAGTTCAACCTGTTACCATCTGGCACAATCATTTGAACACTGATTCAAAACTACCAAGACACAAATCAAAGTTAGCAAGGCACAAATCAAAGTTACCAATTCAAAGTCACCATACCACAAGGTTATGGATGATATTGGTTGCTTATGGAAGATCTGCTGTGATAAAAATTCTCTCTGCCTTGAGGAGCAATTTTGAGAGGCATCCCAGCTCAAGGAGAGATTACCACCATGTAGCCAGGCTGCTTAGCTAGGAGAGCTCAAAGAAGGGTCACTTAGGCTGTTGTATTTATGGAATAAAGGCTCACAGTTAGAATCATAGAATAATTTAGGTTGGAAAAAATCTTTAAGATCATCCAGTCCAACCGTATCTCTACCAAGTCTGCTGCTAAACCGTGTCCCTAAAACATGCGACTGACATGATGGTGCTGACAGGGGTGGCAAAGGTATGCATGAGACTCCTTGTACCCATAACTTTCGTTGTTCCTTGATAAATGAGCCTTGGAAAAGACACTGGTTATTCATGCATTAATTGCGTTATCAGTGTTCCAAGCTATTCTTCATCGATGCTCACCATGCCACTCCGCTCCTTCGTGGGTTTTCATAGAACAAAATGAAACTAGAGGGGTTCTTGGCTCATTTATGGCTTAGACTTCCATGTCCTTTGGAGCCTTTACCAAACTACCACAAACTAGCACAAGTTTGGTTAAGGGATTGAGGTCATCCATCACACAGGCTACCCAGCGAAGCGGTTGCGTCACCATCCCTGGAGGTAATTATAAGACATGTAGATGTGGTTCTTAGGGGCATCAGCGGTGAACTTGGATGTGTTAGGTGGACTTGATGACCTTAAAGGTCTTTCCAACATAAACAGTTCTATGATTCTATGATCACCATCTAGGAAGATACCCATTTTTGGATAGTCTTTAGGAAATGTAGCATCCTTGATGGCACTGATAGTATTTGTTCATTATGTAAAAACCCTGAGCAGAAAAGTAACCTAGATTTCCCCATTCATTTCCTTGAGGCTCTCCCAGTATAACAAGTTACCCAACTTGCCAAAATGTAAGACAAACTCTGGCTTTCCTCTCCTACCTCTCAGAGATGAGTTATATGAGTGAAATATTCCACTGCCATAGAATATTTCACTGAACATGTTAACAGATAAGAGCCAGACCCTCCTCCAGTTTTCAGACTGGTATGTCTGTATATCAGAGAGATACTTTCTTTGAAACAACTGCTTTTTGATTTTTCTCTGTTATGTCTCTTTATTTCTTTCATCGCTATACTCTTGTTGGGTATTCACCTGACATATCTGACTGTATTGGAAATGGCAAGACTGTCTCCACTGTGTTTCTCACAGAGTTGCCCAACATAGTAAAATTAATGTATTATTTTACATTAATTACATTCATATTTGTCTGAACACTACTGAAAAAAGATCTTTCTTCATTCTATAAGAAAATCCTCCCCCGTTACTAGCAAATCTTTCCCCTGGCCCATGCTATACACTTCTAGCTGTGAAACACTATTGCAAATTGTCTCCGGTAACCCCCACGGTCCAATTCCAATTGCTTACTTTTTGTTCCTATTGTTTAATAGATTTTCTAGTGTTGGGATGGGAGGTGGGAGTGTTCAGTCCAGCTGTGAAAATCCTTTAGTGAGTCTTCACAACTATTTTTAGAGTTAAACTGTTTTTCTGAGATTCACAAAAAGGGGCTTCTGCATGGAGCAATTGAGGGTAGGATTCCCTGACAGCTCATTGCTCAAGTTTTTCTCCCTTCAGTCCTTGAGACAGTTATCTGCTGTGAGCTGAGAAAAGGGTAAGCTCCAGTTTGACAACCTCTTTTCCCTGTAGTGGTGCTGACTTCAGTCATCATGGTATCTATGGTCAATATTGTTTACAATACCACAGACATCATTGAAACAGGAGGAACAGGAAAGTTTGCCCATAATGAAACTCAGAAAAGGGTCCTTTGAATTTTTTCTAAGTATAAGCAGATTCAGTATGAGTTGTTTCCAACACATGACCTTCATAAACACATGACCTTCATAAACACATGAATAGTGTTTCCAGCGCTGAAAGATTCTTGCCATGAAGATCTATCTCTTTAAGCTTTACTCTGAAAAATACTCAAGGTTTCTGAGTAATTGCAACAGGCATTGACAGTTAGGTGAGAAATGAAAGGAGGGAGAAAGATGAGCCAGGACATATTTTTACTATACTTTCTATACACTAATCCCCCTACAGAGTTGCACTAAATAATGAAACCACAAATAGGAAACACTAAGGTAATGGGGCCCTGTCGTGATGGTTCAGCCATCATCATTTTATGCTGCCATCAGTTGCCTGATCACACAGGCCAACGTTGAACTCAGCAACATCCCC
>JAVSBS010006121.1:41009-140018 GCA_033124195.1 Coracias cyanogaster
TTCACATTGAAGGACACACCTGAGAGCTCAGCAAGATGCACCCAGCCCCAACAGAAGCCACACCCAACAGGAAGCTCCTTTGTCTCCTCAGCTCCTGGTTGATAGAATCCTGGCCTCACCCACCACTGCAACCATGACCACCTGAGTGAGGGCAGAGACACAGAGACACAGGGGCACCGAGTTCTGCCTTTGGAACATGAAGCCAATAAGGAAAAACAAAAACATTCTACAAGATTGTGTCTCATTCACAGACCAATTCTCACTCGGGGCCCACAACTCAGGCCCAAGCACTTAAGGAAGTGACTCCAGTTAGTGAAGGGTGAACAAGCTCTCTGAACACTCTAGTTCAAAATACTAAGCTTGTGTAAGTCCTGATGCAAGGACTATAGCAGGTACGTGGTAGTGTCAGGGTAGTCTGAGATATCCCAACATTATGCAGTATACTGAAGAAAGAAAAAGAAAAAACATACAACCTTTTCTGAAACAGAGAACTGTTTTGTGTTCCTGGACGAGTTTTCAACAACAGCTCAACCTCTGATCTCAAGATGGATAGTCTGAATTGAAAGATGCAGTGTTGTAATAGAAACTTCTTATTTTCCCCTGTAGAGTGACAATTAATGGGGAAGATGGCCAGGAAGTGTGGAGTTGTACAAGTCCCCTCACCTGATCCATCTACCATGGATGGCTGTCACTGCTCACAATAGTCATGTTAGCTGGGATGTACCTGAGGCAGTCGTCCCAAAACGCATCAGAATTGATGCACTAGTGCTTCCACTGCAAGATCATTTCCCTGATCCCATCTGCAAAATATTTCCACAAAGACCAGCATTAAAAGATAAATCCTTCAGGTTCTAAAGTTGCTCGAGAATTTTGTATATACTCTTATTCCTACAGGTACTACAACAAACAAGCAGAAACAATGGTAGAAAAGTGTTCACATCTTCCTTCTCTAGGGATATTACAGCTCCAGCAAACTCATACCTTTAACAGAGAGAACACGTTGATCCAGTGGTTTTGCATCTACTCATGGCTTCAGGAAGCAGCCAACACAGAGCAGCGTTTGGAAGAAAGCAAAGATCAAGTGGACCTAGACAAGCTCCAGAAGTGGGGCCCATGCTAACCTCACGAAGTTCAACAAGGCCAAGTGCAAGGTCCTGCACATGGGTTGGGGCAATCCTTGATATCAATCAGGCTGGGAAAGGAAGAGATTGAGAGCAGCCCTGTGGGGAAGGACTTGGGTGTCCTGATGAATGGAAATCTGGATGTAAGCTGGAACAGGTTGCCCAGAGAGGTGGTCAATACTCCATCCCTGGAAACATTCCAGGTCAGGTTGGCTGAGGCTCTGAGCAACTTGCTATAGTTGGAGATGTCCCTGCTCACTGTAGGGGGGTTGGACTAGATGATCTTTGCATGTCGCTTCCAACCCAAACCATTCTATGATTCTATGGTTCTATGTTAATGTGAAGAAAGACTGTCAGTTCAGTCCTTATCCCAGGCTTGGGCCTTGGACTCTGTTTTCTTTCCACCCTTTCCTGCTCCCTCAAAGCTCTTAGGTGGGTTCAGGTTCTCCAGAAACACTTCTGTGGGCCCTAAGCCAGAATTATCATAAGCGTTGGCTATCTCAGGCAAATTCCCTTTAACATATAGCAAGGCATGGAGGTCTGCTCTACGTGACCGCCAGCAAGCTGTGACCTTCTCAAACAACCATAAAGCCTGCCCCTAGTCTCAGCCACACCATCCTTTACCCTAGGAATCATGTCTCAGTTTGCACCAGTGAAAAAAGCATCAGGATCACAAAGCAAGAGACCAAATCTCTAACCACTGCCTCCTCTCCAACTCCATCTCCTTCACCTCAGCTAACACTTGACATTCCCATTGTCTGCAAGACACAGCTGATGTGACTGGGATTATGAACATAAAGAAGGAAAATTAGTTACAGCTGGAGCAATTGTCAGGCAGGAAGATAATTGAAAGCCAGCAAAACGATCAACTGTTTAATTGCTTACATTAAAGAAATGAATTGACAGCAATCAAGCCAACCTATAAAAGGTACCCAAAAAAAATGACGTGAGAAAATAGATTAATTTTCATAAGGAACAAGCAAAAACAAACTTGGAAAAATTGAAAACCCAAGCTTATGTTGTTTATAAACCTTAATCAATTTAAAACTCATTTTCAACGTATTAAGCTTTACTATTTAATGTCTCCCAATGAATTCTGCCTTTGGCATTGTTCAGCAGTCTCACTGAAGCCTTGTGCAGTTAAAAAAGATAATTCATCAGCTCTACCTCTGCCAAGAGCACTTAAATCAGGAGGCATTCCCCAAACTCATGAAGAGAGGAGCACTGTGAGATTTTTAAAAGGAATTTTTCCTATTCGGGGGGCTGTTGACTTCCTGGGGGGATTATTTTTATAGGGAAAGCTACAGAGCTCTTAGAATTTGGCTATTCTTGCCACTTACACGTGTCTTGCTGACCACTGACAGAGTGATGTGCCTCAGCAGGGAAAGGGCGAGCTGCCTCCATGCCATGCTCAGCATTGAAGCCTCTCTGTATCTGGGTCCAGACCAGATCTGGAGAGCAAAATCACTTGAAGAGTGATCTAGTATAGGATTTGCTGAGCAAAAGTATCGACACTGCTGGCTGGAAGAGTGCAAATTTGGGGGTTTGTCTCAGTTTTCAGCCATACAGTGCAGTAACATATTTTACGTCTGCTTTGGTTCACACATTTTTTTCCCAATCACATGCCTGAAAAGTCCTGTAGAAGACCAGTGAAGCTTTGCTTTTGTCCCTGAGAGCAGGACCCCAGCTAATGACATGGGGAAAGAAAATGATAGGTGAGCTGCATTCCTGCAAATGCTAGGTGCGTTCTTTCCAGCCCACTACATCACCTAGAACAATCAGCATTTTCTCTACCGCTGCTCTAGCAAAAATCCTCTCCAACACACAGTAACCCCTCCTGAAATGTTTAGACCCAAATCTGAGGTGAGGAGGGATATGGAGTCCATTGTACCAGTGTATAATAAATTTTTGTGAGGTGTGCGATGATGAAGGAATGGAAAGACAACTATTTCAGAATGCAACCTTGATGTTTCACGCTTCATTTTTACAAAAACAATATGGGTGTTTGATCAATTTTTCACACTTATACAAATCACTTAAAAGATTTTATTTTGAAAGGAGAAGATAGATTGCATACCATCTCTTTCTCTCCCTATCTTCAATTTTTCATTTCATGATAAAAATCTGATTCTGTAAGTGTGACACTCAAAAGAGAAAAGACAATAGCTGAATCCAAGGGCTCAGTTACTGGCTGCCATCCAGTCTCACCAGCCAGCTGACTGAAATTCAAATGTTTCGCTTCTGAAAAGGTCAGGATTTCTGATGACTCCACTTAAATTGCAGGAACACGGGATTTGGGGGAATCATGTGTGCCTAAAACTTCAGGTACCAGGCAACACAGGTTAAGTGAAGGGATACAGAGTATTGATTCCCTTCTGACATGCCACAGGAGGGTATCTCTCTCCCCAGAGCAATCCAGAAGCCTTAGTACCTAGGATCAAACACCCAAGATACTGCAATGTGCCACACTGGAATAGGCCAAGGGTGTCCCATGTAAGCTCCCATTTCTCTTTCCATTTCCTGGACCCTCACATTAGAAGTAGAGGCATCCAAGCACTTACCTAGGGAGTGATGAATGAAGATGAAGTCTGGACATCGATGAATCCAGAACTTGCAGGAATCACTGCACATTGGGATATGCAGATCATTGGTCTGCAGTTTCAAGGTATCTGAAATGTTTCAAAGTTTTAGCTCTGATCAAGTGGTCAGATGGCAAGAAAGCTTAGAGAAATGGCTTACTTCTCCCGCCAGGACAAAATTACTGGATGGAAAAAGGTGCTATCTTCTTGGAAATCTGGGTCTAGAATAGTCCCAATCTAAGCCTCACTATAGAGGATGATAAAAAGGTCGCCAAAAAAAAAAAAAAAAAATCAAATTTCTTTACCAGTTGAACCTGGAGGGAATTATTTTCTGAATTCATCCTGGTAAGTTTTATTGACAGCAATAGTTATGATCCTTATAATGGCCTTATAATCCCCCGCCTTGCTCTAAGGCATAGTATATGGTGAAGGAAACTAATGAAGTGAAAGACACTCGATATCACCCTTCAGATGCGCTGTTTACGAAATCCACTTAAAAGGAAAAATAAAACAGCCATTTTAATAAATTAAAAACCCTGATGCGCAGCTTGCTAGATGGCAGGTTCAATCAAGACTGTTGACATGTCACACTGTAACTACTTCTCCAGTGAATGATGACATAATTTTCAGATTTGCCCTTCTTACTGGCATTGATGCATTCAGGCAAAGCGATATATCAATCAGTCTTTAGGACCTAAATGCCTGTTATGAGTCAATCCTCTGAGGCTCTCAGCTTCTCACATCTCTTCAGAATCTCAGCAGTGATTTGTAGTCATCTGAGTCTTTTATAATGCTTCAGAGCTCTCACATTGGTTAGAGCCTAAAACTACAGCCCTTGCTCTGTTTCACATTAACCACATTATTAGTATAGGACAAGTGTGGATTGCTCTATATGCTTCTTACCACCATGTGACTGCCAGCTTCTCACAATTAATTACAGACAGAATGCAGTGTTGTACCACACATTTAAAAGCTTTATGGTCTCATTTCTCCCTGATTCGTTTTCTGGGCCTGTATAACTCCCCAGCAGAGCTGCATTTAGACAGAAGACCTGCATCAGTGAACAAGGGAAGAGCTGCTGATGTCATTTATCTGGACTTCTCTAAGGCCTTTGATACTATCCCCTTCAACATCCATCTCTCTAAATTGGAGAGACGTGGGTTTGATGCATGGACTATTAGATGGATAAGGAATTGGCTGTATGGCCACATCCAAAGAGTTATAGTGAAATGGCACTGTGTCCAAGTGCAAACTACTAAAAACTGGTGTCCCTCAAAGACCCATACTAGGATCATTACTATTTAATATCTTCATCAGTGATGTAGACAGAGGGACTGAGAACAGCAAGTTTGCAGATGACACCAAAATGAGTGCTGTAGTTAACAGACTCATGGAAAAAAGTGCTATCCAGAGGGATACTGACAGGCTTGAGGAGTGGGCTCATGAGAACATCATGATGTTCAACAAGGCCAAGTGCAAGGTTCTACACCTGGATCGAGGCAATCCCAAGTATCATTAATGGATTGGGAGCAGTCCTGTGGATAATGACTTAGGGTGGACGAAAAATTGGACATGAGCTGACAATGTATGCTTGCAGCCCAGAAGCCAGTTGGATCCTGGACTTCATCAAAAGAAGTGTGGCTAACAGGTTGAGGAAAGTGATTCTCCCGCTCTAGCCTAGCTGTGAGACATCCCACCTGGAGTACTGTGTCCAGCTCTGGGATCTCCAGTGCAACAAAGACATGGACCTGTTAGAGCAGGTCCCAGAGGAGGGCCACAGAAATGGTCAGAGAGCTGAAGCACCTCTTCTGTGGAGAAAGGCTGAATGAATTGAGGTTGTTCAATCTGGAGAAGAGAAGGCTACAGGGAGACCTTATTAAAGCCTTTCTGTATATAAAGGGGAGTTACAAGAAAGATAGAGGGAGATTATTTACCAAGGCCTGTAGTGACAGAACAAGGCACAATGGTTTTAAACTGAGAGGGTAGACTAAGACTAGATATAAGGAAGAAATTTATCTAGGCAGACTGGAACAGGTTTCCCAAATGTGGACAACTCACCCTTAGGAGTGTTCAAGGCCAGGCTGGATGGGGCTCTGGGCAACCTGATCTGGCGAAAGATGTCCCTGCCCATGTCTGGGGAGTTGGACTAGTGCAGAAGGTCCCTTACAGTCCAAATCATTCTATGATTCTGTGAATCTTATCAAAATATTCATGAGACCCAGAGAAAGGGCAGCCAAATAATATATAGCTGTATAATCTATAATATATTATATAAAAGATTTATATAAAAATTTCTTGTGCTATGTTGCTGGATAATATATACAAGACAAGTGCTGACCACACAACTCACCTATTATCTCAAGCAAACTGACAGAGGATGTCAGGTAAATTATACACTCTTCCTAAGGAATAGATCACTTAAAGAAAATAGACTTTTCAATGTTTTGAAGTAGTGACAGTCAAGAGGAAATATATGACCTCCAAAAGGTTGGGTTTTCATATTTCATGATGCTTGAAAAAAGACTGGTTTACACAAACCTTTCCTTACTTTCATCAGTTTGTTGGAACTATAATACTGCAGCAAACGGGTACTCATCTGAAAACTAACTCACTGCACCCCAAACTTCAGGACCTAAATTTGAAATCAGGCAAAAAGATCACGAAGACCTGAAAAGACTTCATATGGGTTGTAAGTTATAGCTATCAACTGTGCGTCGCAGCAACTGAGACTTTTCTCATGTTGAAGTGTTTTGGGATTGGGCCAAAATGCTTTGAAGTTGTTTTTTCTTTTCATTAAAAAAAAAAATAACAAAAACCCCTATTAAACAAAACCTTTTTATGCTCTCAGGTTGTTTGCTTTCAGTGTTTTGTTCTTGTCCCTCAAAAAAAAAAAAAAGAGGAAAAAAATGAGAAAAAGAAGAAAAAGAAAGATTTTGTGGGAAGAAATAATTTTAAAAGACACTTTGACTTCAGTAAAAATGCTTGTGCTTGGTAAAGGAAGATCTGATTTTTGATCGTTGGTCTTACAAAGAAGTAAATTACAAGTCTCAAATGAGAACATTCAGAACCGCATTCTATCTAATTAAAATCCTTTTTCTTAGGATTAATAGAAGTTCTGGGTGTGAATAACTTTGTTTAAGCAGATTCACAAATCTGGCTGCAGTAAATTACAGATCAGACCTCCCAGGAGCAGAACAAACCCCATCAAGACCCTCATAAACAAAATGTCAGCATCTGGAGCCAGAGAGAAAAGCACAGGCAGGATAGAGAGAAGAATTACAGACCTGGGATTAGCCTATACATCAACACCAACTAAGGAGAAAGAAAAGCTCTTTATTTATTGCTTACCAGCCTCCAGGGTACGAGTGTCACTCAGAATTAGCATTCACCTTTATAACTGTGCTTTGATTTATAGCTCCACCTCAGTGCAGAGGAAGCAGCCAATTACATGTCTACGAGAACATGCATGCATTGAATATACCCCAGCTGCTTTCTCTTTCCACTCATGCAGGATTTTTACGTACAAATTTTCTTGGCCTGAGCCTGAAATAGGGGTGTGAGAGATGGGATCTGATCTGCATTGCTATACGAGTGCCAAAAGAATGTCATGCTATATAGAAATTTATGTTCACCCAGGTTAAGCTGCAGTAGAAAGGTTAGGAGATACTAGACACAAAGGTGCTATTCCACATTACTCAAAGTTATGTAGCTGCTTTGCCAAGGCCAGGCTAACACCTAAAAGCACCAAGACTAGCCAGGTGACAAACTCTCTATGCTCCACTGTGTATAGTGATTAGGTCATTAACTACTTAGATATGTACATCAGCCCAAATCTCATCCCTTATGTCAAACCTGGGTGATTCCACCCCTCTACTCTAACCAGATCTTCTACCCTTCTCATTCTGGTGGCCTCCGTCATTTCTTGATATTTACTTTCATTACTTTTTTTCACAGTGGAAACCCTGAGATCAGCTGAGCACTTCTCAGATCCAGTCTTCAGGTGAGGCTGGACACTCAAGTGTCTCAAATGATAATAATTGGCTCTTGACTGCTCAGGAGTTCACTTCATGTCCTATAAGCCACACTGCCAAACCCTATTCAGGACTGATCAGTACCATCTGTGCTTTTGGCTCCATTTTTACATGATATGTTAGTATTCTTAGGCTGAAATAGATGAAATAGTTGTGATATTGAACCAGTTCAGTGTTTGACTCAGATTCTGCAAACAAGCACCATCTATAGGCTTGCAGCTGTCCACACCGCTGTCCACATCATTGATGATGGATGGATGCAAACCTGGCATGCTAGAGGAATGGACTTCTGCTGAGACAGTCTTATGCAGAAGCGGCTAATGCTGACATGCAGATTTAGCCACTCATGCTGAGTATGGTGCACTGAGTTTTGCTCTCTGAATTTAAAAGAGCACCCAAGTGGATGACCAGCCATCCCACCTCCCTCTAAAAACCAGTCACAAAGGGCTTTGAGAGGTTCAGATGGTAGCTGAAGATTTCTTTTTTCTACCAAATCATCAGTAAGAATGGAACCAAAGAGATTTTTCAGTATTTATTCACTTCCTTCAGTTTCGCCTTTAGTTCAGAACAGGAGAGGCTGAAATATTTCCCTTCTACCATCAGATGAGAAAGGAGTCTGAGTCAGGCCATTTTATTCAGAAAAACTGGACTTAAGTCTCCACATTTTCAGATTAATATTATAGGAAGGCATTTTCCTTTGGTTTCAAATAATATTAAGCAAATGATTAAGGGATGCATCTTTAAGCAGGTACTCATTAGATTTGAAAGCTTTGATCCAATCCATTTTCCCTCCCGCTTGCCCCTAAATAGATGGCTCCTAAGCACTTCAGAAACTCCCATGCATGATGACCCATGCATTACATGCTATCCACCAACATTCAGAGTCTCACAGCAGGGCAAACTTTATCCCTCCCTAAGGAGGAATGAAAGGGAACTAATTTTTTTTCCTTAGAGGTGATTCAGAGGACAGACTGTAGCAAAGGTTTTGTGTGTGGAAAGGCCGGAGAGAATTACTGCTAAGATTTTATTATTGTGCATAAACACTACGACGTTTTTGATGCCTCGGGCTATAGAAGCACCGTCATTACAATGAAGACTATATTTCTTTCCATCTCTCCACTGGTCCTGTAACACATTGAGTAATCTGTCTTGCTCACATACTCTACTTAGTCACATTTATTTATTTATTTATTCATTTGCTTCTTGCAAATAGTGTTTAACCTTTTGAGCACTGCAAGTATTCAGAGGTGTTAGATCATGCAGCTCTGCCAGGGTTTGTAGCTTCTGCCTTCCAACAGAACCCAGGTGGAACGTACAAGTCACACTATCAAATGTAACGGATGCAGGCAGAAAACAAAACCCCACGGGCTAAAGAGCAAGGATTATTCCATGTGTGTGAATTCACTATGGGTAAACATGCCTGTCATGAGCAGGTAGAGGACAAATGCTTCCGTTTTTAAATTAATAGCAAATATCTCTGCACACAATACTTTTTAAGAGGACTGTAAAACTGCATCCATTCTCAACTGCCATTCAGCAGATGCAGTCATGTGGTACAGTTTCTCTTTAATTGAATGATTTATGTAACTATGAAGCCCTCTGTGAATTTTACAATTTAATATATCATTGATGATTGCCTGCAATGAGGCTTGAAGCTTAGAATTAAAAACTTTTTAGTATTTTCATTAGGAAAGTTCAAGAGCTCAGATACTGAAGACCAAATCCCAGAGTCCCTAGCAGGCTTGTTCTGAAAATTTTTCTGCAGTTGTTCAGAATTTTCTTTTCTCTATGAATTATTTAAATTAGACCCTTTCACAGACACAAAACTTCAAGGTCAGAAGAGACCATTGTAATCATTCAACCTGATCTGCTTTGTAATGCAGATCGCAGTCACCACTTTATCTTCTCACTGGTCTTTCCATTGAGGCTGTTGGCATGCCCTAAACTCCTATCATCTTCTATATCTTCCCTGTCCCAATGCTCAGCACATCCCGATGCCTACAGCAATGCTCTGATTTACTGTGTCATCTCAGATGAGGTGTTTTCTGCCCACATGCTATTTTACCCGCTGGGATTTTTTTCTTGTTATTTAATACATCTCAACCCTGCTTTGTTCCCTTATTAGACAAGCCTATCTCTCAGTGAAGGACTATGTAGCTGCAGTGAACTAGCAAATCATGTCTATTTTTAACCATTAATAATATTCAATAAAAAATCAATAATTGCATAAAATCCCACGGAGACATTTTCCCCACAAGCAGCTGGTGCTGGTTACTTTCAGGCAACTCAACAAATACTACTGGTAAAGGGTGATCTGTGGATTATTTACTGTCTTCCAGCAAAATCCTTAAATGTACAGCAAAAAAAGGATGTAAAACTTCATCCTTACAGATGAATTTACCTTAATGATCCAGTTAAAGTGTGTTCGGCTACATAACAGAGAAGTGAAGCGGTTCTCCAGCTTACTCAGTCATCCAAAGCTCAAATTAAGACTGAGCCTGTGTCAGGGGTGGTGGAGGGAGTGAACCACTCATTTGTCGTGACGGACAGACACAGTCATGCTCTAATGACTTTCCGTCTTACCCTTCTTCACGATGGAAGTAGAGATGCCCAAATCTATTTGAATTCTTACACAGTAATCCAGAAAGGTATCCACTGTTGGCTACAGCAGGCAGTCTTGCTGTCCATACAGTGTGCATGTAATTTTTTTTGTCCTCAGGCCATAAATCCACTGGGAACAAAGTCAGATTCATTACATTTAAATAGAGGATTTATCCCAATAAATCATGATTCTCTAGAAACTGTATTCCAGCCAGCTTTTGCTCCTCTTATGCCACTGCTGCGTGCATGGCCGACTGCTCCTTGTGTCTCAAGATGTTTCAGAGAAAGCAATAAATAGAGGCAATAATTTGCATGCATTTGCTGCACTCCAACCCAACATGCTAGCTGTAGGAGGGAGGTAGGGATGGGATCCCTACCCTGAGAAATTCTTTGAGTTGTAAGAACTTTCCAGTACTAATAAGCAAAACACACAATTTGAAAACATTCAGGTCTATACATCTGCCTTCCTTCCAGTTTTCAGGATGGTGTCCTTAGTACAAGAGCTGTTCCATCCCCGATGAATAGTTAAATATAATTTCAAGCAAAGAATTATGCCTAATTCTCTCATAACCTTCTCACTGATCCTATTCATACTTCAATTTTTATATTAGAGGGAATACTTCTAACAGGAAAGACTTGCAACCTCCTGCATAGCACCACATCATGACATATAATGTGAATGATGCAGGTTTAAGTCCCCTGGTTTAACAGAGGTTTAGGAAGGGTGCATGAGCCTTGGTCTCCACATCCTAGGGATTTACTGCCACTCTGAAGGGTCTTTGCTATTGAGGAACAATTGGATATTTTTTCTCTCCCCCTGCCACAATCATGTAACTCCATCATCGATCTTAAGGAGACTTTTCAGAAAAAAAAGGTTATCAAAGCTTTTTTTTTTTTTTGCATTTGTTTCCACCCTACCACTCCCCCCCCAGCCCCGATACTCCACATTTTGTTGAATCATCATTTCCAAATAAAAAACAAAAAATATAAAAAAACCCCTTCACTGTTAAAAAATCTTGATTCTTTCTAGTGATATCCCCTCAGACCTTGGACTCTAAGAAAGTCCTAGGTAAAACACAGATAACAGTAATCTAAATAAAAAACCTGTAATAACTGTATCAAAAAATGGGCTTTGAACAACAAAACAGCAATTTTTCTCTTCTTTGCCCAGTGCACCCTTTGCACAGCTTGTTTTATTGACTTGCAGTACAATGAGAAGCCTTCAAAAGCATGAGAAAATAAAAGATCAACTCCTCTTCTGATCTTCCATGATATTTCCATTTTACTTTTAAGGCTATGGTCTTTATACTGCTTTTTTTAAAATCTTGAAGGATCCTCAAATACCTGACACGTATGTAATAGACAAATACTGTTTTTGACATCACTTTTCTGGGACCTTCAAAACCACCCGAAGGTTATCAGAATTAACAGTCATTACTGGTTTTCACCAGTAAAGTCTCTTAGTAAACCTTTTTGGGACTGGGGGCTTCACTGACTTCCTTGAAGTGCTGCTATAGAAATGTGGTCTCTCATTAAAGGTAATTGTCCTAGCAACTAGGGAAGAGTTTTTCTCCCTTTCCCCCATACCTCTCTCTACGTCAAATCTCCTTCAGGCTGGGTTCGTCCTAGATACCATGTCTTCCCTTGTCCTGGTTGATTGCTCTTGCTGTAGTACAAAAGCTGGGAAATAGCAGCAGTATTTTTCCTCATGCCTCATAACTTTTCAGTCTTCTCTGAGAGGATTTAGGTATAATTCAGTTGCCTGTCTGGTTATAAACATGCCTGCAGTCTGGAAGTGTCTTCATATATATGATTCATACACGCTTGCACTGTTCTGGTACACTTCCCTAGGCCGTTGGCTAGTGCGTTAACTAGAAAAACAGCTCAAATGGAGAAAACCAGCTTGAGTGGACATCAGACTAAGGAATGAAATGCAAAAATATAGTGACCTGAGAGGCAAGCTCACCTTCTCCAACTGTCTTCTCAAGATTCACCATGTTTCTTTAGATATCTGTCACATTTGATTACTCTTATCAACCTTGACCCCATAGAAATATAGAGACTTGGAGTTCTTTCTTAAAGGAACACAAAGATGTTTCTTTTCTCCAATTCAAACCCTGTTAGGAAAGCCTGTTACTCATATGTTACTGCATATATACATATAAACTTCAGAGAAGTTTGGTCTACCGAACCCCATCTTTCAGCAAACGCAATCTGTATCAAAACTTGTAATTTACTTGACCCCTAAAAATCCCAGCAGGAAGAAGAAAAAAAGCAAAGGTTACTGCAATTATTCACTCAATCTTCGGTGAAAGCACTAAAGAATTCACATAATGTCTTTTATGCTCAGAAAAATAAATCAATCATTCTCTCCCCACCCCTTTCAAAACAACAATGCTTCCTTGGGATGGCCTGAGCCAACAGAACGCAATATCAGGAAGAGTTATTGCATTTTCATTTCATCATTCATGTCATTGGGAGATAATTATGCTACAAATAAGTCCAGAGATGAGTTTGGAACTGACAAGTGATTATGAAAGCACCACATCACTCTTTCTACTTTAACACTTTCTATCACAAAAAAAATAAAATAAAAATAATAGAAGAAAGAAAGAATGAAAAAATAACACAGTGTTATTATTGTTTATTATTATTTCTGTAGCAAGAAGTAACTCAGTGCTCCAGCTGGGATCAGGAGCCTGTTCTGTTAAGCAGTTGGTAGGAGATCAGCTCTGCTTTGAAAAGTGTGATGGGAAATGTAGCCTGGCAGGATACTTTACCCACAAAGCAGAATAAGAGTAGGAGATCCCAGTGCAGCACAACAGCTGTAGATGCACACCAAATGGAAATTTCAACTTCAGCTCCCTCCCTTCTTCTTTAGGTGCATCTTCATTTTCCTCTTCTTTATCTTCACAATAAACTATCACTTACTGTGCTGAGAAGCGTCATGTAAATTTTTTAGAACTTAAATATCCTTTAAAGAAAATTTCAAAGCCTAGGAGCTCTTTTCAACAAAGCAAGCACCTGAGTCTACGAAGTATCCTCAAAGGCTTATGGAGCCAAGCTCTCCCTAGGCAGAAATTAACATGAGTTGGTAGCATCAACAGAGCTTCACTGATTTTTATCCCCTAGAAATGCAAACCTTTCAACAAATTGCTCATAGTAAATCTTTTCTGGTAGGTAATTAAGGCAACACATCCCTCGTTTACTGCCTCTGACAGTCTTGTTTTACAATCTGTTCATTATTGGGAGAAATTGCCATTTATCCTGCATTTAAGACTATAGGCACACCTATTTAAAATACTTTTCTTTTCATTTTTCTCCATGCACAAAAATATCTCTTTTTTTTTTTTTTTTCACTTAGATTGGGGCCTGGTATATTCTGATCCCACAGCTATTTTCAGAGCTCAGTAAACCATTATCAGGAGTCTGTTACGAAACCCTGAAGCAAGGACTGAGGTCAGTGATTTGGGCATTCCTTCCAGTTCTATGCTCTGAATATTCAAAAGATCCTCAAAGACAAAGAAGTAACCTACTCTCCTCAGAAGACCTGGGTGTGCTTTGCCGAGATCTATTCTTGGATTTCAGGGGCCTTTTGTGCGTCTAGTGTCCACTTTCCTATAGTGAGCAGGAAGGAAGTTGCAGATGAAACACAATCTATACATCCCACAAAACAGCTTAAATTCTCTCCAAAATTCAAAAGTAAGGTTTACCTCATTCCCTGGTTCACTACAGAGCTCTGATACCCTCAAGGTATGTTTGTATTCGTAAATGTAACATTTCCAGGACCATTCTCTGACATGTCACCACCCATCTCCACACTGTTAAACTCTCTTACCCTTCAAAATGAGGTAGCCAGCTCTTAACTGCAGATGATCCTTGGTTTATTCTAGCTCACAGACTGTGTCCAGGAATTTTTGGAGAAAGGTAAAATCAAGGACAGGGCTTATTCTGACAATGGATCAGCAACCAAGTACCATTGTCCAGGAACTGGGAAGGTACAGATGCAGCCTTCCTGCCCACATCGAACATATGAATTTGCTCCCTCCACCACTTCCAAATAAGAAATCCAGCCACAGCAGACAGGATAATCAGGCCTAGGACCTGTGGACAGCCACTACAGACACAGTTCATATCGAGTATGGTCATTCTCTTTAGATAGTCCTCCATCAGTTTCCCATCAGGCTTTGTGGACTTAAGTGCTCTACCAACATGCTCAGGTGACACACACCTAGAGATCCTTGTGGAAAAACACTACACCTTTGGCTGCAACAATGTACAGCAACAGAAATAGTCTCTCATGTTAGCCAAGCTGCTGCAGAGGGCCCAAAGGAGAGCCAGGCCAGGTCCTAGGCCATGGAGGGATGAATCAGTCTTCACCAGTTGGCCCTGGAACCATCATAATCCCTCTGGGGTAGCTCGTGGAGACTATCTAGATAACATCTTGGATGGCACACTTAATATGTCAAGATGGATTTGCAGCTGCAGAAGTTTTTCCGAAGCTGGGCATCTAAGGTGATAACTCCTCACATAGTGGGGTGGCAGACTGGTAGAGTGCTATTACTGCCTCTTCACTCATGGTTTATAAAGCAGTGGGTGAATACCTGAATAACTTTGAATGGTACCCAAGTTCACACCAGCTAGAGAATCTCTGCAGTACGCCAGAGGCTGCAATGATGAGGTCACTAAAAAGTAACAATGCCAGAATCACAAAATAGCTTTTTAAAGGGCAAAAATCAATCCTACATGAGCTATTACAATGTATGAAGGGGTGGACTTTCTTATCTTGAGTGAAGGGTTATGAAGTCATTAACTCCTTGGTAGGTGACAAAGTACTTTCTATGCCACTGCATAAGGAAATATAAGGAGCACATTGGCAACCGTTTATTTCCTTTTATCTCTCGTATTGTGTTTGAATTCCATTAGGATGCCACTGTCTGTCCTGAAAATAACAAATAATGTCATTGTAGAGGCACTGAGATTCAATCCATTTCACTCTGAGAGAAATAAAGCTATTGTCACAGTAGAGGTGGTTTCTTCTCCATTCCCAGATGATTAATATGCATTGGAAGATGATCCCCTGTGAGGCATGCCAATTAAGGCTGGGAGGAATAAAATAAATAAAAAATGTGCTCCAGACGGAGCACTGTGTACAGTAGCATCATTTTCATAGTCTCGGCACCCAGGTGTCCATGTCATAGCCCCAGTGCAGCCTAAAAGGCAACATGCATAGGAAAATATTTCTGATTCCACTGATATAGTGATACTGGTTTACTTGTGCAACTGCCTGACTGTTTTTTTTCAGTTTTATTTAAACCATTTAGAAAAAAAATACTAATATAAACCAAAATTAGTAATGTTATTCTTAATTAGGATAAGAGTATCTGAGTGAGAAGGAGTATGAATGGAATTATTCTGCTTACTAATCACTCCTTACATCAAACCATTATAATTGTATGGGCATCTTTTTGGATCACTTCAGCCCACCTATCCAACATGCCAAATTTAAGTCAAAATGCGGACCTTTGTTGGATCCTGTCCAGTTCACAATGCAACCTTACCATTACCAGCAGCTGATAGTAGTCAAAGCATAGATACACACCTTATTCTGCTACCTCTTGTGGGACAAGCTTGGGATAGAATGAACTGAAGGTGTGAAAGGCATCCAAGGATGGCAATGCTTTCAAGCAACTGAGGTCCACCCAAACTCATCCATCAGATCTCTCCAGTGACGTCTAAACTAGAGACCTGCAAGGTTCCAGAGGAGACCGAACAGTAAAAATCAGAACCCAAGAGGCTTCGCTAAACCACTGTAACTTTGGCCTGAGACAATTCCAGGCCTATGGAATGATTGTTTTTCAACCCTTAGAAATTTGCTGGCTTAGACAGTTGAAAAAGCAAATGTAGCTGATCAAGCACATTTTAAAGCACTTGAGTTGTTAGGGATAGAACTGTTCAGAATAAATCAACCTGATGCGGGCAGAGCCATGGATGAGGAGATGTGTCCGTAGACCTGATCTTACTCCTCAGAAGTCAATAGCAAGATTCCATGCGACATGAAAGATACAGGACTGAACACTTGCTTAATACATCAGTCTTCAGAGGTTGCCCTATCCACATCAATTACAGCTATGCCTTTATATACAAAACATTCTTCTTCTTTCAGTGGAGAAAGAGCTGAAAAAAATATTCTTATTACTGTAGGAATGTTCTGTGTTGCAAGAAAGTCCCATGTTTCCAGCCCTTTGCAGGTCAAATTATTACTATTGTCGAAACAGGTATCCAAACTCAGGAGGAATTTTTTCTTTTGATCTGTGCACTGTGTGTTCAAATAGATCCCACCTATAGAACAGGACAGGAGGTTGAGTTTTCAGAAAAGAAAAGGTCATGACCAGATGGTTGAGGGAAATGTGTTTTAATTTGCATGTTCTACTCAGTTCCCTTCAATCCCACTCTTCGTGTCTTAATCCGACAGGTAACGTAGAGTTGCTAATGGTGAAGTCACCCAGAGTGCACACAGTGTAAGCGAAAGCTCTGCACTTGTTATTAAAGAAAAAAACTTGCTGTTACCCACACCTGTTAAAAATAATGAGATTTATGTGTAAAGTGCAACAGAACTGATACTCGAGATGAGAACAGCTTTGACTACCTACCATACAATCCAAATAATGGAAAGAAAGGGAATAGCAGATGCTCCTTATCCATGCCTGTACATAGAGGGTAAAGGAATATAGTCATGTCATATTGTTTTAATTGTTTTTTCTCCCAACAGTATGTTCCAGTCAATAGTTTTGGTGGGAGGAGAGGAAATCATCTCCTAATCACTTTCATCAGGATTAATCACAGCTCATCTGTTTCTGCAGAGGCCAAAGACAAAAACACTGGCACGAAATTAGAGGCACCAGCACCTTCTGAGTTCAAGGAACAAATATCTTCGGGTTCTCCTTGTTCTACCGGACCTTTCTTCAAGTAGTCTAGTAGCAGCAGAAAATGAGAGAGCAGAAAAAGTACGTAACTGCTATAAAGTGGGAATATCCAAAGGCATCTCATCAGTACTGGCACTTTGTAGTGGTTTACGCTCAACATGAAGATTGAATGGAGAGACATATCACCAAGCAACGCTATTTCCCAAACAGAAAGCATCTGAATTCCTGAAATTCCCAAAGGTATTTTAAGTTACAAACACCTAACAAGTTTTCCCTGCATAAACCATATTACTTTGATTAATTTCTTCTGGAAAAACCATATGCTCTAGGCTTTTAGGATTCACCAAGGAATCTCTTCTTAATACAAGAAGTATGGACAATGAGTGCAGGGTGTTGAGGCTCAGCACCATCTCTCTCTTTTTCTGTGCCCATGCTGACAGTTTTTTAGATCACAATGTTGCATTATGTGCACTGGTTCATTTCCATGCCAATTGGCTAGCTTAACTAGAGGAACAGTTTGAATACAGAGCACAGGGCTGGTTGTCAGAAGCAACATGTTTCCTAAAGAGAGACAAAAATGAAATGTCATTTAGATACTATGAGAAAACGGCAGCAAAATGAGATAGTTCTGCTGTTATCTAACACTCATCAAAGGAATCAGTGTACTTAATTGCCAGTATGAGAACTCGTTATATCATCTGCCATTGTGTGTTGGAAAGTACATAACAATTTAGAAAGGTAAGGTCTGTTCGGTTCAGAAAAAAAACCAAAACAGTTACCATCTAACCTGCGTTATTTCTGCTGCAAATATTTCCCCAGCCAGAGGCTTAGTTCTGCTCTTCATTCTGAGAAATGCATCACACATGTATTTGCAGTTGTGTCTGTAGGTTAGATCACACCCCAAACGTGCAGTGGATTTTAGGAAACAAAACATAAGGTGGCCACAAATATATTATTTTGGTACTGACTGCCATCTCTGTGCAAGATCACAACATGGATTGGATGAAGATTCATTTACATGGACAAGCTATTGCAAAACAAGCTACAGCTTAAATTGAAATACAATAGGTGTTACGCAGCAGCTCTTCTAATAAACAGTCCTGCACCAGGCTGAGAGTTCAGATTCACCCTATCTAGCAGTAAATCTTACCTAAACGATGAAATCAAACATCCATTTCTCTCCCTGTGACCTGTAGGGGAGAAATCAGCTAAACATCTACATCACCTGCTCCAGGAACCTCATTCTCTCTACTGATTTTCCAAGGAGCATAGGGCAAACATGTGCCCCTTGCAAATCTCTCCATTAAGTGATTAGTGTCTCCTTCTCCACATGTCCACGAATGTAGGCAGAATAGGTTTGAGTATGCAAATCATGTTTCCTTGAACATGAAGTTTTGGTTACCTGAAAAACTCTGAACACTTCTTCATATGTACAATAAGAAAATCATCTTGAGGCTCTTCATGCAATTAGCTAATTAGCTAATTTATCTGGATGCAATTTAATAAGTAGATACTTATCACAAAGCTTACATCAAAGGGAGGTTGGATTTGATGACCTTTAAAGGTCCCTTCCAGCTCAAATTACTCTATGATTCTATAGCTCAGATGGTGGTTTGTGGTCCTTTTTTTTTTTTTTTACCCTTTCCTCCCTTAATTTTAATATCACCTGAGAGCCTTCTGGGAAGTGATATAATCACTTTGAAGTTCTCATTTTCTTAAACTGCTTTTTTTGTTTGTTTTCTTTCACTTTCATAGTCACTAGAGTGAGACTTCAGCCTTCTGCCTCCCCATTGTAGGTCCTTATATCCTCTGTTGTATCTGTTGGCCAGGTGCAAGAGTTCAGACCAAGTGACGTCTTTATTCATTCCTATCCTGTTATTTTGGGGCTGTGAGCATGTGATATTTCTGAGGGGTCAGTTGCCAAAACAGCTCACACAGAAATGCTATTACTTTAAAAGTGGAGTTTTGCCCCTTTGGTAAAAGGAATTGAGCTCACTAAATGCCACGTTACATTACATAAAGCAGAGGGTGCATTTACACTATAATATGTCTTCTGCTCTTCTAACTCTACAGGAGAACAAATAGTCGGGCAAAAGTTGGCCTTGTGAGCTATGGAGAGTTTCTTGGTATTTATGAGTCCGTGTTCACCACTGAAAGGATATTTCTGGTTTTAAATGTATATATCTGCCTATCCAGAGCCAAAAGGGAGGGCACAAATGAACAGCATTACATGCAACTTTAATGTGTATTGGCTTTGTCTCCTGAAAGTATTTATGGTTGCTTCGCTTGCATCACTTTTCCTAGAGTTTCATAGGTAATTATGTTTAGGGGTCCTTCCATCTTTCAGTGCCTGTCCGTCTCGCTCCCTCCTTTTGCCCCATCAGCTCTGCAGTAGTAAACCCTGAGGCCAGTTTAAAGCACATTTAACCTGTAAGTTCTGTGGAATTTTACAGCTGGCCAAAAGGACGTATTAATTAGTAACACACACACTTTTTGGACCCGATTCATCTGACCCGCTTTAGACATGCACTGAGATTTTTTAAAATCCATGAGATAGTTAGGTCTGGCCCCTGAGCACTTATTACTTGTGAGGTGGTACAAAAGGAGTCTAGAAAACCAGATGACACATAAACATCTTCACAGAAGATATCTAAAGTTAAGTGGCTGAATCCCACCCATTGAGCTTGAACTATTTCCAGGATAAAAGCCAGTAAGAAAAGGTGGTACAGGTGCACTGTGATTCATAAGACTTATGGGTGCTCTCTCCTCTTCTCACCGGCCTACTGAGCATTGCTGCTTCCAATGCCAGAAGCTACTGGTACTTCATGGTAAGACAAATCAGCCCAGATATCCACTGGCTGCATTGACTAGGTCTCCATTAATTGTAATGGAAGCTGAGATAGCCACATTTATGTGACAATCTTAGACTGAGTCATGTCCCTAGGGCTCCAGTCAGCTGCCTAGAAAGGCTTTTTGGTGACATTTCAGACACACTAATGTATCTGAGATGCCTGCAGTTGCTGTGCCACTCTGATGTGATAAAGAAGCTGCAAAGAACTGAGCCCTGCTCAGACAGCAGCTGGAGGGAATTCCAGGAAATATTAAAAGGTATCAAAGGCTCATGTTTAGACAAATGACTCTGTGAAGAGCAGAAGGAAATCACTCGTGAACGTATGCTTTCACATGTTTCCCTTTGTCTTTTAGATTCTCTTTCTTCCCTAATGCTTGTCAGTTGTCACCAAAATCATCTGTTGGTGGGCTGTTCTCCCTTACTGCTGCATTATTGTTCTGCTCAGCACCAGGAGTGAATCTCCTGAGGAGAACAAGAGTGCTATAGCTCTTTTTCCCCCTCCATCTGTTGAAAAATCTACCCGTGACTTCCTGAAGGAGCCTCAAAAAAGAAAGTACATGTTTCCTTATAATATCAGCATATCCACTGGAAAGAAAAGTTCAAATGACTTATTCACAGCCTCCTCCAAACCTCTTTAATTCAGTTTTATATGTCCAGTCAGGAAATCTAAAAAACTCTATTTGGAAAAGTTGACCAGTCATGCAGCTGCAGTGAGCATCCAGGAGCAGGTGCATGTGAAATCTGTTAGCCTGAAACATCCATCGAATTTTTCTGGATGTAGATTTAAAAAAAAAAAAAAAATTAAAAACGCAAGTGGCTTTATGAGCAGAAATAAAAGACAAAATTAATTAAAGACATGGAACAAAGCAAACTGTTTTTTCTGTGTCAAATGATAGAAACAAGAAATGGCTTTTGAAGCTGGCACAGCCACCTTTCTGTGTGGCAGTGTAGAGCAACAGACCCACTGAAATCTTGTGAAAAAGGCATTCCACCGAGAGTTAGTTCTGCATATGTCAAATCTCATTTCTTCTACAGAATAAGGCTTTTCACAACACTAACTTGGCAGAAGAATCACCAAATCTAGCAGGGTGGATGTCAAGAACTTGAGCCCAGCTAGGAAAATGTCTCCTGTGAAGTGGGAGCAAAGGGTTGGAATTGGAGAATCAACACTATCACTGGGGAACTCAATTGAGCTAACATCTGATGCAGTCCATTGATGTCTACTACAATTACATATCTGAAAGTCAGTGGGGAATTATGCTCATGGGCTGGATCCTCTGAATTGAGGTGTTTTCAGGCAGAATGAAGCTGACACTTGACAGAAAAGAGTTTTTTAAGAATTGACAAAATGTTGTCTTTGCCACCTTCTGAGGCATTCAGACCTCCTTCATCAGGCTACAGAGAAGCTGAAAGGTCTTGTTTGACCACTCAAGGCTAAGGCAGGTGCCCAGTATTAGCTTCCCAAATGCCTTTTGCTCTTAGCTTTCAAATATATTGTCTCACATCCAACAAAACAAAGATTTGGCCATAGTGGGCCATGTGTTTGTAAGCCTCAGGCTGGAACACCCAGGCTTGCCATATTTGAAGTAAAATATGAATATGACGCAAAGACTCCATCTGGTAGCTATTGCAACACTACAAAGCTCCATGCTCAGCCTGTTCTTGTGTCTTGCAATTGGCTTTTCATGGGCTCCTTGTGCCAGCGTGAGGTTTGCATTCTGGTTTTCAAACAATTTAATGACACATGTCCTGGAAACATCAGACATTGAAATCTGTGCAGAATTCAAGCAGCAGCTGTGATTCTCTGGGGCAAAATGAATCACTGAACATAGGGTGAAGTCTCAGCATAAAGCATCCTTCATTAACAGAATCAGCTTTAGGGCAATCTTCTAGAGGAGATCAAGTAATCTGGCACACTGAAGAGGGCATTTGGCACTCTCTAAGAAGCATCCTTCAAATTTTATCTTAAAAAATTACTTCCCTTCAAAAACAAAGTTCAGGCTATGAGAGTTTTACCCCTTATCATAGTATTTCCTGACCAAGTGGTCATTTGAGCTTTGCCAAACTGAGCCACAAGCCTAGGAATCGGCAGTGAAGTTCCCCAAAGAGTTCTGTACTCCTGGTTTTTTTAAAGTAAATTGAATTTAAAGTTAATTAACACCTCAGCCTGTTCTGATTCAAGCACAGGAATACTATTCACTCTCCAAGTCATCCTCTCCTTCAGGTTCATAATCACATGACCACCAATTTCTGTTTAAAGAAGATTGCAATCGGTGTCTTGAGAAAGGAGCCAATTTTACCTCTGTTGAAGAAGATATTTTGAAGAAAAGCTTACTGTGTCTCTGGGCTTCAAGCTACAGCCAGCATGCTACCTGCTGGTTATGCCAACAAAGTCCTGAGAAAACAACCATAGCAAACCGTATTTGAGCATCTCCTGTGGTAATACTCAACCGGGCCATCTGCAGCAGCACTTTACCATGTGTCTTGCCAAGTGTCTCCTTATGATAAGGCCAAACATTTTTGTGGCATAACACAGAAGTGCCATCTGCTCCCTGCACAGAGCCTGAGGAAAAAGAAGCACAATTTGATTAACCAGGAGATAACTGGTCCTACATCAAAACAATTGCAGAGCTTCTCTTAGAATGACAAGTTTCAAGGGAATATACAGTAAAATATCAGACTGGGGTTTTTTTGACAGTTACACTAACAAGTCATCCACTTTGAATGTAAAACCAAAAATAAATACCGATCCCCATCCAATACCCAGCTTCTAGGACACAGGTGCCAAAAATTATCCACATGAGTTTCTATAATTCAAAAAGCACTTGACTCCTGATTGGTGATCACCAGCTTCATCTAGATCATTTAAAAAACAGTTGTTTAAAGACTTTTGGGAAAGGAAGCAAAAAGTTGATGGACATTCTCCATCCAGTTCTTTAATGTTGATGGAAAGATAGCATAGCCTCACAGGTGAAGGACCATTCCATCAGTGAGTGGTCCTGTGTTTGACTCTAGCTTATGTTGACAGATGAAGTTGGCTCCAGACCACCTCTTTGCTGCTCTTCTCACTCCAACTCCTTGCCTTCTTTTCTCTACAAATAAAGATAGTCTTCTAGACACGGAGGCCTCATCTTCCCTAATCATGTGTATCCTGCTTAATACAGTAGTCTACAAGACACATGACCACTTTACACAGTTATCCCTGTCCAGTCATTTGGCCCCACCAGATATAATTCATATCATTTATTCTAGAGTTATTAAGTTAAAATTCCACTAAAAAAGAAAAAGCATAATGAGCTTCAAATCTAGCTAGACTATTCCTCTGACCCAAATCACAATCAGAAATATTAATTGATAAAAGCAAAGCCTGCTCTGACAGTGTAGGAAGAGGATTTCCAAGCCTCAGAGATTTAGGTGGTTAAACCTATTTTTTAGGTAGTTAAACTGTTTCATGATCACAGGTAAAATATCTCAAATCTCCTGCTGTTGCTCACCACAAAACCTTTTCGTCTTGATGTACATGCCTCAAAAAAAGGCCACATAGAAAAAAAATGAGGGATACTTCCTCTTCAGCCAGCTCAGGGTATTTTCACTGGGGAGGGAAGGATGCACCCATCTATCAGGTGAGTGTCTTGTCTATCCGCACATCCGGATGACAGCCACTTTGTTATATTGACGGATTCTAACACAGGCTGGGAGTACACTTACTTACCGATACGATTCATTACACTTTAACATATGATGCTCTCTAGTTGCTGTCTGTGTAAGTAGAAGTCCAGCATACTGATTTATTGGAGCTGGCAACCTGAGTCCAATGAAGAATCCAATGCAGGGAACTTTTTGCCAATACACAGTAACTTTGTTTACTCAATAGAGGATGTATCCATCTTTCAGCTGGCATTGATTGTTTTTACTTTTTTTTTTTTTCCACACACCCAGGCTGTAAAGGGAAAAGAAAAAAAAAACCCGCCACAGAAAGTAATCTGTTTTGGCAGAGTAAAAACCTGTGCAGGTTTATCTACACAGATAAACCAAAGACGGTGAGGAAAAAAATAGCCGTCCTTTTCTGTAGCGTAAGGATTTTAAATTGAAGCACAGCTCACATAGTTGATTATTTCCCAGCTTACAATAGAAACATTCCTTCAGACACAAGCAAAATACTACCATTTTTCTACCCTGAAAAGCCTTCGGCATTGTAATGGAGGGTCATGCACAAGACGTCTGCCTTCTAATGAATTCATTTGTAGAGGGATGAACTTCCTTCAGCTTGAATATTCACAAGTGCCAAGGTCTAGGAAAGGTATCCCACTGGAACACTAGAAAGGGTTACGGGGAATAAGAATAACAATCATGTACTGGAACATAGGTCACTAAGTCAGTCATGTTGAACCCATGAAAAACTTCATCTTTCAGACACTACCAGAGACAGCTAGTACCTACTACTAGCCAGCTGGGGTTGGAGGAAGAGCTCAGCCATGAGGAACATCTACTCTGGCTTTGGGCAGATGGTTTGTGTTCTCACATGACCCAGATCTCAGGGAACACTGAGAACCCTTCTTCTAACTATTGAAGTTTAGTTCAGGTCAGGACTATCCACTTCTCATGTTTTAAAACTTCTAATGACCTACAAGAAATGCTTTATTAGCTGATTCAGCTATTCCTGTGACATATTGAAGGAAAAAAAACACCGTTCTTTGAAAAGTAAACTAAAGACTCTCAGGAAATCTGAAACTTCAGAAAAAGTAGGAAAATGTCCTGCGATAGCTTCCCACAGAATTCTTTCAATTTTTCACTGAACTCTCCTGAGTGACTATAGCACTCTACATCTGAAGAGCCCGAAGTGTTACACAAGCAGAAAATAGTATACCCAACAACACAGTAGGTTCAATCAGGATATGGGTGTTATCTGTTCAAGAGGTGTTTGAAGCTGCACGTTCAGTGACACTGGTGAGTTGAGTGGGGTTTTTACTTACCCAAAGAAATGAAGTAAATTGTTGCTGCCCAGATTTTCTGGAAATTGGGTCATTTCTTTGCTTGTATCTCTAAATGTAAGGTTAGATGTGAAGGCTGAAGAGTCATTCAAGTACCAATTGATTATGCAGAGCTGAAAAGATAATAAAACTCACCAGATACTTTAAACATTATTATTTTGGGCCAGAAATTTCAACTATATGCTTACTAGTATATCTACAGATATTTGACATTTTATGCAAATTTTCTGAAGAAATACATAGAAAACAGAAAATATTCCAGGAAGGAGCCTTGCTGACATGGACCTGAGGTTCCTGGTGAACAGCAGGCTTCGCATGAGTCACCAGTGCATCACTGCAGCAATGAAGGCAAATCAGATCCATGGCTGCAGATCCATTGCTAGCAGAGATAGCAAGACCTTGGCAGTTCCTTTCTTCATCCAGCTGACTCTGCACCTAATTATGACTTTTATTGTATGGGAATGGGCCAGAATGTGCTGTCCCCTTAGAAAAAGAGCTTAAAGATATCTTTTCACATTATTTTTTCAGAGCAGCTTTGCCATTTATTCGAAATTTCACACCTTGAGCTAGGCTGATGCAACCGAAGCCACTGACAGAGCATTTCTTTGTGCTTATCTGCAACCTCTGCAACCTGAAAAGTCTCAGATAAGTCTCTTTTGTTTGCTAGTTCACAAAACACCCAAAGGAGGACAATTTTCTGTATCTAATTCCTCAGGGAAATTGGCTACAAGCAGATTCACAGGGGCCAACAAGGAGGATTTTCACCATAACCTCCATGTTCTTGCAGTGCTTCTCAGGGTTTTTGAGCATTCCAGCTTTTACAATAACCAAGACAAAACGTAGAAAGGCCTAATGCAGAGGTTGTAATTGAAGGCACATAAAGTCTGGGATGTAGAAATTCATAGCAACAATGCATCATTTATACTGTCAGGCTTGCTGTCCTGTTAACCAGATGTGTACATCTGCTGGGTCAAGCCGGATCATAGTCACACCCCGCCATGAAACACTAGGAGTCCAAGGGTTTAACTTTCTCTCTTGCACTTGTTTCCAAGCAGGATGGGAACATGGAGAGGACACCACCAGGAAAAAAAAAAAATCGCAGAAGAAACTGAGGCTGCAAGCTGACGTTCTGCTGTCTCTTCTCACATGGAGCAGCAAAGTTCAGTGTAAGACTTCGGTCTTGGTGGCAGACAGAAGTCAAAGGAATAGTCTTATGTATACACCACTGTCAAATAGGGGAGTTTTCAGGGCAAAACCAAAAAACATCAAACTCCAGTGGAGTTCGTGTGCTTTCTGGTAAACCAGATTAGAACAGCAATCCTGGATAGGGGATTCTCCAGCTCCACATTTCACTCTACACGTATTTTGCTAATCTTTCTCTCTGCAAGTGAAAACCCCTCTCCAGGAACAAAGCAGAAAGACTCTCTTGGCATTCAACAAACCTTTAGAAACAGTAAATACTTGCTGCAAATTACACTTTCCACACACTACTCCTCCTACACAGACAGCAATGAACACTTAATGCCCCAGGAGTGCAAGGAGGCAATTCCTTGTAAATGTTAAGTGCTGCCTGTTGCTAGCTTCCAAATGTCATTTCAAACAGTTGTGATTGAACGAGCAAGGTCTGTTGCATCCTTTTCCCCACCAGCTTTCCTACATCATTAAACATTGCACTGAATTCATATCCATGCGTAAATACGCTGCATTTCTGACAGCAGCGTGAGGGTACTGAAGGGACTCCACTACTGCATACAAGAGGAGAGGAGAGTCCACGTGTCTGGGCAAGCTGCAGGGCAGTTTCACCTTGTTTTGTTTTGTAGGAGACAGACACCCTAGGGTTATATTCTAAAATACATATGATGTACTGTGCCTAGAAGCACCCTTTTCCCCCCTACTGCTTGTAAAGATGGTGTAAGCAACTCGCTCAAGGTTAGACATGTGCACTGTAAAAACATAAAGCCTATCTTTGAAAAGTAAATCCTATCTCTAAAATTCTGTAATTTTTTTTTCATGAATACGGCTCATTAATACATTGTCGATACTCCCTTTTTAATAAAAATAATACATTAAAAGACGTCAACACTGTAGGCAGATATTTTGGGGAACCAAATATGTAAGGCAGCAATAAGAAGGTTTATCTTCCTAACAAAGCATGGAGCAGCTCAGTAACATCACATCATCAAACATCAGAAGGAGGACAGCCCTGCCTGAACTTCAGCTTTGCCTCTCTTCAAACACAGCCCAGTCTTGTGCTCTGAGCACTTTGCAATTTAGAAATGTTGCTTTTATGTAAATGCAATACAGTCCAACTTAGCTTCTTCAGTACATTCAGACCAACAAAAGTGTATTCTTAATAAATGCAGTAGAATTGTCAGGTTTTTTTTATTCTGAGAACTCCAGGTGAAGGGCTCTTTAGAAGTGGTAAAACTACTCTAGAATAATGTAATAAAGATTATGTATTTTTTAAAAAAACTCTCTTGGTGGCTTTTTAACCAACAAAAGGGAAGATTCTGACCAAGTATTGGTACTTCTGGATAACTTATGTCTCTAGAAATTTCTAGTGAATGATGATTTGGTTTTTTCACTGTGCTTCCTAAAGGGTTATCTATTGTCTCCGAGTACTTTCAAACAGCTGCTACATTCAACTCAAGAGTTTTCTGCACTTCAGTGAAAGATGAGGCTTATACGTTTTGAGATTGTTTGGGGAACTTCCCTACATAAGCAGAAACTGCCATTCTGAACGACCAATGACCCATGCAGTCTGGTACTTGTCTTGCAAACCACGTCCAACGCAGAAAGGAATTATTTATCATTCATTTGGATGTTTATTATCAAACGGTGCCTAGCAGCATTTTTGATTGTATTTAAAAATCCATGCAACTGTATTCACTACATTCTGTGGCTAAAAGATTGTTGATCTTCTTATGAGAAACCAATCATAAAGCTAAAATTGCAAATTAAGAATGGAATAGCGCAGCCTGTTAAGATAGATTTAAAGGAGTTTAATTGGCCCATTTTTCAAACATTTTTAATTAGCATGGTTCCACTACAATCAACTGAACTGAGGGTCTAGGCAACATCTAAGAGAGGAAAGGTAGGCTATGGTATGCTACCTGTGCATAAATCCTAACAATAGAACCAGAGGGGCTATTGAGGATGGGTAAGGAGGGCCACAGCACAGTGAAATCACTAAAACAGGAGAAGCTGGGATGTGAATTGGATTTAGCTGTAAATGTACAATTCAGCGTAACACTCAATCACAGAATCATAAGATCATAGAATCATAGAATGGTTTGGGTTGGAAGGGACCTCAAAGATCATCTAGTTCCAATCCCCCTGCCATGGGCAGGGACATCTCCCACTAGACCAGGTTGCTCAAAGCCCCATCCAACCTGTCCTTGAACACCTCAAAACACTTAGGCTTACAGCCAGTATGGATGGGATCCCACAGCATGTCACCTGACAGGAAAGTCAACAGGTTCCATTGCATTAATATTGCAGCAGTACGTGAACCTCCAAGTAGTATAAGTAGGTGGTGCAACAAGGCTGGAGGAAGATACAATGAACACGCTCATTGATCTGTATTATTTATTACAACCTGCACCCTAAGCTCTTCTCTGAGAAGTGATCCTGGCCTTGCCCATTTCTCAAGAACTTTCCTAGAGATTGGTTTAAATAAAAGACTAAACTTTAAAGTAAGAGCGACTCTCAAATGAAGCTCATACACAGCGAAGGCAATAAACAATCTTAAACAACACACCAAACTGTACCAAGAAAACCCAAATTCCTGTTGTGAAATGAACTCCTCTTCTTTATTCTAATTGCAGATCTCAGCAGGCACTGTGATATAACACCCTGCGGGATACTTGTTAATAAACTCAAATAGTCCCATTTTCATTCCTTTACCCATTAAATAGATGATCACCATTTGAAAGGAGAACAATTTTCAACATAGAATAGTTTGTTATTGATTTGTGCCATCCTGGGTAGATTCCTTCTGGAGCAGGGGCTAGGTTGATATGAAATTTAACTGATTGCCATTTCAACCAGTGTTTGTTGTTCTCAGAAAGCTAATTCAAGTCAGGAGCGGCATGAGTTTGCATTTTAATTCCTCGTGGGTTACTGCAAGATTCTGGTCAGAAAGCATGCAGTTGTGTTTAGTGAAAACCTCATTAAAGATTAATCCAGCAAAGACCGACCATAAACATTTACCGCTGTAATACCATAAAAGTTAATGGTATCAGTAAACGGGACGCTGGAACAAGCCACACTCCATGAGTTATGGTGGTGGAGGAACAAATCCCAGACTGGAGCAGCAGCTTGCAGTAGGCTGGCAGGACTTGCTTTGCATGTGGCATTCAGAAAGTGGGAATTGATCCCAGTGGGAAAGGCTGAAGTGGATTCTCTCTCTTAGTTTGCTCAGGCAAATGATTGCTTACCCCATCTGTTGTTAGGGAATGGTTCCCTGCAGAGAGAGGATCTAGTGCAAGCATCGAGCTGGCCCTTGGGAGGAATATCAGACACAACCAAGTCAGCAGAGCAGCTTTGCTATGGATTTACAATGGTTGATAACTTCCTCTAAGCAGCCATACCTGAAGAGGGAAAATTGATCCATCAGCTGCAGTCAGAGGGCAGATAGGAAAAAGGTACTTAACAAATATAAACTAAAAAAGCTGCCCAAATAATGATACTTGATGGCAGGGCATTTCTTACTGAGCAGCATCCCGTGTTGAATTTCAGTTGAGATTGTTGCAGTCTCATTCATACATAACTTCAGTCTTTCCTTTCTGTTGTCACTGCTGTTGATAATTCTCCACATACTATTTATTACATGGTAACATTATATACACAAGACAATATATTATATTTTTCCCTTAGAAAACCACCCTGAAGTGCAGGCAATGTCATTACACATAGTTATACCTACAAGGTGAATGACAGTGCATTTACAATGCTTTCTTAATCCAGAAATAACTTCATAATCTTTTAATACAACAGCTATATTCTATTCAACTGTCCTATAAAAAAAAACCCAAAAGCTAGGAATGGTAAATAATTATCTAATCCATCAAGACTTTGAATATAATGAGTATTTTTTTTAATTTTATTTTGCAAAATTCAAAGCAATTCCTGACTCTTTCTCCTCATCCTCCATGACACCAAGTACAGTGTTAAGAAAAATACCTTCAAGTAATTACTAACATGTTAAAATGCAACCCCAAAATCCTAAAATACACAAGGAAGTTTGAAAGGACAGTAATTCTTTTAGAGTGATACCATAAAAAAAAGCAAACAAAAAACCCTGCTACATATCAGAAAAAGTACAGCAGCCTGAATTATTTACTTATGTAAATAAAGCTAATGTGCGATAACATTAATTAGTGGCATAAAACTTTTCCTCATCATTCTGCAGATAGCAGGTATTCATTTGTGAGGATTAATTTCTATTTTAATTATCAATTTACATATTTAGCAGCCTTGCCATGAACAATTAGCAACCCCCAGTGCATTTAAGGATTTTCAATTTAAACTAAATATGCTGACTTTCAAAGGGTCGTTTTGGAGCAATCTGTCTCATGTCACAGTAATAGGGAGCTACATGTTTCCTTCATAACCACCTGTTACCTTTAGATAAAAACTTCTAAGAAGTAGTTTGTAATACTTAGAACATGATTTGGCATCCTCTTCTAATTTAGTTCTCATAAAAATTTTACGTTAAATATTAATTGGTAGGGAAGGTCTCTACAAAGGTTGATGAAGACCAGATTATTTGCAATGTAATGAATTTGGAGTGACCATAAATTAGCCTTATGTGTGTTAAGTGAGTGGGAAAGTAACAGGAATTGTTGGTTCCATGTATAACTAAATTTAAGGTAAGATTACTGAATCAGAGGTTAAATAAATTTCAAATAATTCTATAAAGGTCTGGCAGTATGTATAGCATGAGGTTTGAGCTATATAGAAGCAATGAGAAGAGAAATCTGGTTTGGATGGCTTGCATGATTTATTGCAGATGAACAGATGGAAAGATTTGGGTTTTGCTCTCCATAACATCAATGCAAAGGCAGAAGAACTGCATCACAAACACAATATAAGATGTCTCTTAACCCACTAGATGTTTTCACATGATCACATCCATCAGAACCTGGCCCAACCAACTTTGCTATCTTAGATGGTGGAAAGATTTCATTTTGCAGCTGTTTCATTGTAAAAATTAGGAAGAATTTTGCATTTTTGAGCAACCAGATTAAATTCTGTTCATAACAGCAGTAGTCTGGGGTATATTCCCAGCTGACTTGTGCTCATTCCTCATCCTGCAACAAAAGCTGATCTTGAGGATAATTCCTGGGAAGTCCAGAGCAGAATACCAGCAAAAGGTCTGTGTTGCACCTGAAATCCCACCCAGAGCTGATGGCATGAGGAAATGGAGTCCTTATCTGCGGCCTTCAGTTGCCATCAAACAATTAACATTGCAAACAAGGTAAAGAAATGGGCTGACTGATATCCTATGATGACTGGACATCAAGTTTGGCTAGGATTATTGTTTCTGAGAAAGTATTTTTTTAATTGAGTACAAATTTCCATCAGGATGTGGTAATTTCCTGAGTTACTCAGACTACTACCACGAGAACTACCATGTGCCAGGAGCAGAGGAAATGAAGGACAGAGGAGACCTCCAGAGATATTCTATTCCATAACTACTGATACCTTCCCCTCCCTCGGTATTTCCTTTTCCACCTCAGCAGCATCTTTGCTCCTTAAAGTGGGGGCTGAGAGGTGTCTGTAATCAACAGCTGTAGCTGAAAATCTGCTTCTGTAGCTGAAAACTTCCTTCCTTTGAGAAAGTGAGGTTTTGCCAGGGATTAGGTAGCCAGCACTTTGCTCGCTCACTGCCTTGCCATGAAGGATGGAGCAGTTTTCACCTAATATTACCTTTCTCAATATTTTGCTAACCGCAAGTCGGTACCTCCTAGGCCCTCCTCTGCTAATTTAAGGAACACTGGCCGTCCTTCTGCATTTAAGAAGGTTCTTCTGAAAGACCGGTATTTCACTGACCAGCAGGAATGTTTCAAAATATAAGCTGTTAACTCCTGGCAGTTGGTGCACAGCCCTACACAGCTCTCAAGCCACTACCAAAACCTGTACCATTTCTCAAGTTAAGGATAAGATGTGGCTTAAAATGGGCAGTGATGGATAGTCCAAACGTAGGTCCCACAAGTACTTGATTTTTTTGCTATTACGCCTAACATAATTTCTTTTTTTTTTCCCAAAGACTGAATGGAATCTTTTTGTCCTAGTTGGAGTGTAGAGAATTGTCCCCTCTTTCAATCCTCTCGTTCATAATTGAACCAATCCCATTATTCCAACACATCCATGGTTTTCTTTACCTCCATTCATTTGGCTGCTTAGCCAAACATTTGTCTTTTCCTCTTTTTCTGTGCTGCAACAACAGCTTGAGGCCCCAGCCAAGACTCAGGATGTGTTATGCTGAATGCTCTGTGTTCACAATTACGTACATCCAAGCACGCACACTATGGGAAAGGCCCCTGTCCCCAAGACTTGCATTTAATTCAGGAGGGATAAAAGGCCAGCGGATGCTCAGGGGGAGATTAATGTCACCCAGGATCTGTGTCACAGATGAAGAATGAACTCAGGTTTTGGGTAGCATCGAAGCCACACACAGCTATGTTTCTATTCACAGTCGTTAAGGGATTTAAAGAAAAGTGTCTGAATGCCAGTGGCAAACAACCAAAGCAGAAAGGGGGCAGAGGGAAGAGCCCTGCAATGCAGATGAATTTCCCTTATATGAAATGCTTTCTTTTCAAAGAACTACAGAGGAAAATCTGCCATTAATATCCTGTGACTACCTGCAGGTGCTTCACAAAAGCTGTCCTAGCCAGGACTGACCAGAAGCCTTGCAATTATTGATCATGATTCTGTCAAATTTTCTCCTTGGAAAGTACCAGAGTTAGGCCCATACAAATCATAGCTTGTATTTTCTTTCCCCACAGTTAATGATACAATAATTTCCCTGAAAACTACCACTACCAGCCTAGCTGCATTTTTCATTTAAGCAAACTGAAAATCTCCCAGACTCTGCCCCCTGTGCCACTAGCTCTTTTCAGAATATGATGATTTCCTGAAGGAAATAAAGATAAAATTTCCCAGTCTGAAAACATTGCTATTAAAATAAAAAGAGATACGGATCCAAAGATACCTTTTGGCCTGCATCTATTAAACATCTCCTGTAGCACTGGGTATGTTAATAGAGTATTTTCATACTTTTCAGCCAAAGAAGAAAATTCGCTTAATTTAAACCATCTTTCTGTCAAGAAAAATGAGTAATCCATTCATTTTGTACATCTGTCAGGTACGGTAATTTTCTGCTAAATATTACACATGGTGGAGAGTTCTGGATGTTTAAGCCACACTTTGGTACATGACAAGTTCACACCCACTACAGTAATTCTTTATCAATGCCAGTAGCAGCATCAGACTGGATTAGCATCATGTGCCAATGACAGTGAGATAACAACTGCCTATGAGTGCTTGGGTTTTTACTTGGTGAAACTCTGTGATCTTAAGCAAAGGATTGCAATGAGGGGCAAGATGGAGGGCACGCTCTCAGCCCTGGAGAAGTTATCCGTAGAAGACTTGTTTGTTCTGTGGTGCTTCTGACTGTAGGAGGCAGGTCCTGATGGGAACAGGTACTACTCATCTCCTTAGCTTCACTGTGAGTCAGTCTGGGAAATGTCAGGTTTTTGGTCATCAAATATTTTAGGATGAAAATCATAGAATGGTTTGGGTTGGAAGGAACCTCAAAGAACATCTAGTTCCAATCCCCTGTCATGGGCAGGGACACTTCCCACTAGACCAGGCTGGTCAAAGCCCCATCCAACCTGGCCTTGAACACATCCAGTGATGAAGCATCCACAGATTCCCTGGGCAACCTGTTCCAGTGCCTCATCACCCTCAGAGTGAAGAACTTCTTCCTCACGTTGTTGTGCTGGTTCAGCCATCATTATTTTATGCCTCCATCTGTTCCCTGATCACACAGGCAACTCTGAACTCAACACCATCCCCTCACAAGTCTTCTTTCAAATAATCCTGCCATAGGTTCCTGTGGGCCCAGCGCCTCCACTGCCCACCGTGGTGCCAGCATCACCTGCTGGACACAACAGGCAGAGATGCCTGGAAACAGTGTGTTTATTGCTGTCACAGTAGACTTCCATGTTGCAGCTACTGGCCAACAACATTAAGAACCACCGTGCAAAGCATCATATAAGCTTTTATGGCTCACTAATGCAAGCCAGTTTGTGATTGTAAGAAGTTTAGAAGGGTCATACTCCTACAGTTCTTCTAGATGCTGTCATGGGTGAGTCATGCACTTCACTCATAAGAGGGAAGTAATAATATATGTTATTGATATAAAGTAACGAGTTAACAAAGTTCAATGGTAGGTGCGACAGTGTGGTTTAACAAGATTCCATGGCAAGGAACACTTATTTACTGCATAGAGGGCAGGATCAGACAGAACTGTCAGGGAGACCCTCCTTTTGAGTCATGAGGTTCAGAATGGACCCCTTTCCTTTCTAAACACCTTCTCAGATAGGAGTCTGATAGGTGCTGCTGGATCCGCTCCCAGTCCCAGACTTAGGTTTATGTCTAAAGGATTATATATGCACAATCAATAGTTTATAGCACCTAGCTAAGATTTCAAAGTTTACTCTGCTATTAATAATTTACTGAGAACCTGTTCTGGCAAGAAATCCTAAGTGATGTTTGCAATGCCCCAGAAGACATCCATCTGGCCTCCAGTTGTTTCTCCAGAAGGATATGGAGCATGGATCCTGAGTCATGTCTTCCAAATAAGCTTGAATGCCTTGAGATACCCCAGGATAACTCAAATCACGCTGGTTGCCTACAATTGACTGCAGTTCAGTCAAGCCCCTCTTGCCTGGTCAGTTGAATTGTTCCATAGGTTTTTACTAAATATCCACTGACTATAATGAAATCTTAGATACCCAGTGCACAGACATGTATGCATAGGCTTCTAGATTTAGGTTCCTTAATCTTAAACTGAACACCACTTTTACACATGCTGCTTTTCTACTAGGTAGATATCAAATATTTCTTGTGTCCTAGCACAGTCGGATAGTGCAGAAATATTGAGCAATAGGTTTAACAAGCTTCCTCTCTTGCTCAGCCTACTCCTTGCCATCCTGGAACATCTCAGCAGTAGGAGATGCAACTGTAGATGAGACCAAATATTATTTTATATTACCGAGTTCTACTTCTGCCACCTTCATCAGTTTAAAGATATGAGATAAAGCCAACACGGGAACTGATATTTTAATTTCCTTTCTTTG
Organism: Coracias cyanogaster; assembly: GCA_033124195.1. Taxonomy (NCBI): domain Eukaryota; kingdom Metazoa; phylum Chordata; class Aves; order Coraciiformes; family Coraciidae; genus Coracias; species Coracias cyanogaster. Next base: position 76,480 of record JAVSBS010006121.1, read on the forward strand.
AATAGCCAAAAAAGCTGCGATACATTTGAGAATGGAGGAAGTAAGAAAAGAATAAATTATCTGTAGTTTGAAGGCAAAGGCTCTTCACTGGATCTACCTTTACAGACAGCATGGTTATTTCTTTAGTGAAAAATTAAACATGTTATAGACCATTCTCTATCATTATGCCCATAAAAAGCAGTTTTACTCTCTGGAACAGTGTGGCTATATCCAGCTGCCTGTTACAGGTGATCATTGGCCATGCTAACCTCTAAACTGCCTCAAGAACTCTTTGAGAGGTGAATCCATAGCCCAGACTAAAGCAAGCACCAGTGTCTGAGAACATTTACTTGCCCTGGCTCATTTACTGTTATGGAAGAGGCTTATATACTCCAATATCTCTTATAACATATTAACTGATTCGTTATGTATCTTGTTCACACACTGAAAATACATATATGCACACACATAAGCCATTAGTCCTGTCACAACCAAAGTCTTTGTGCCTCCAGATATGTTTATGCTTATTTTGTGCTATTAGAAAACATGATCACTCTTCAGATTATGTCCCATGACTAAAGCTGGAGTTTGGGTGAGGGAAATGCCCAAGCATCCTATTCCTCATTGTTCTTTCTTTGGCTTATTACTGCTCTTAGGGTCTAGCCTGGATACAGCCACATACCTCTTCTTTCCTATTTTTATGCAGTCTCACTAAATTCATCAGTCGTTAGGGTGGGATAGATCAAGTTAGAGATGCCTGCATGTAAGCTTGTTGTCTGAGCTCCCCTTATAGCCAATGCAGAATGATAGCTCTCTCCAGAGTGCCAGTTATCTCATCCTGAGATAGATATCAGATGAATTTCTATCTAGACATGCTTGTTTGTCCTCACAAAGTCAAAAGAGATGAGCTGGTTGAAGGAGTGTGGATGGTGAACATCTGAAAGCAGGCAGGAGTCGCACCTAAACCTACACCACATACAGTGGAGGGCATGTGAGTTAGAGCAAGAGGATAAACATTGCTAGCACCACTAGTATTCTTTTACTGGAGGTGAACACCATGTAGGGCGGGCTATCAGAAAACACTATGTGTTCCCATCTCAGCTAGCAAGGTTCCTAGTCCAAGATACCAACAATGAAGACGAACTGACAGTGATGTGCCTGATAGAGGCTGATGAAGGCCTGGACATATTTTTGATGAAGCTTGCGGTAGGCAACTGCAGAGCCTGTCTTTCTGTTCGTGTTAGACCTACACAGTTTCTTTGTGCCAGCCTCATGGGTGTCAAAGAGAGCACGCTGTTTTCTATCTCGCCTTTTTGTTGTTTTCTTGCACTTGCCCAGACTTTTCTTTCAGAGTAGGACTTCTTTCCCACATGAAAACTGGGTCTCGACCACAGAGTCTTTCACACCAGTTATGCAGCTTCATTATGTGAATATTTTCTTCCATCCTCCCATTTGTCCTACTCAATGACAAGCTTTCAAAGTATGTTCAAGGGCTGAATTCCAATGTTTGAGTTTTGGAAAGGTGTCTATTGCAGATGCTGCTTATTAAATAGTTTACCAAGTCATTACCCCTTAGGATGCATCTTCTTGCTTACACTAGAATAGCTTGGGAGTAGAAGGGATCTCTGGGAATTTGGTTAATTAATCCAACTGCAAACAGTAATTAGACTTTATCGTAATCAACTAATTAATTCTTCCAACTCAGTAGGTAATGTAATGAGCAAAAGAAACACAACCAGCTCTTGCAAGACATGAACTTCAGCTTAGAAAATAAAGGAGCAAAGGCCATTTAAACCAATTAAGGGAGAGAGTATATAGATGGAGTTACTCAGAGGGGAGGTGGTTGTGGGAAACACAACCCACACAGTTAAGCTGGTATTTTTCCTTTGCAGAATTGCTTTGGAACGGATTTCTAATCTACCTCAAATGTCTTGCACACTTTCCCAGTTATGTGATGAGCCTGTCTTGTCCCCTCTTCCTCAGCTCCTCTTGAATAACTATCTTAGAAACTGTATTATTTTTAACTCTCAAAATAATTTTACTAAACTATCCCTGAGAAGGAAGGTGTTATAACGGGAACGTATCAGTGCCTCCGCCTTGCATAAAGGCTTTACTGGAATATCAATAGAAGGATGGTGTTTTACTGATGCATCTACCACCATGCTTCCAGGTTGGCCAAGTCCAGTGCTGGTGCAGGAGAAAATGACATCATCATCATGCTTCAACAGAGTTAACTGAGACCAGGATGGGTAGTATCACGCAAAGACTTGTTCAGAAACTTAAATTTGCTTCATCAGGGCTAGTTCACACATTTTCCAATGTGGCCATGTCTAAAGAGTAGATGTATTTAATCATGTCAGCACAGGAGGTCACTTACACTACGCAAAAGAACCACAGCAGCTGCAGATGTGTTCGCATTTGTAGATTGATACAACCAGTGCCACGATTCACAGTGTTCGTGGCACCTATCCAAATATAATTATATTGGCACTGTGCAGGCAAAGTAAGTTGCTCTTTTCGGTAGATGCAATATTTGGGAACTATCAAAATAGGTTTTTTAGCGTACCTTAGAACAGAAAAAAATCACTGAAGGTAAAGAGACTAGCAAGGCTTTTTTACGCTGTCTCCCATAAATTCCTCATAGATGAAGCAATGACATATAGACTAGACGAGTGGACGCTGAGGGGGACTGAAAACCAGCTGAACTATTTGGCACAAAGGATTTTGATCAGTAGCATGAAATCCCTCTGGAAGCCATTTCCCAACATTGTATACCTGTAGTCAATACTGGGGACAACACAGTCTAAGATCTTCATTAATGACATGGATGCCATGGCGGAGTGGACCCACAGCAAGTTTGCAGATGATACAGAACTTGCAGGAGTGGCTGTTATAGCAGTTGGGTGTTCTACCATTTAGAGGGACCTCAACAGTCTGGAGGAATGGATCAACAGAAGCCCAAGGAATTTTTTGCACCTAGGGAGGAATAACCCTATGCACAAGTACAGGCTGGGGTCCAACCTCTGGAAAGTAGCTCTGTGGAGAATGACTTGGGGATCCTGGTAGACAACAAGCTAATCACAATCATAACAGCAACATGCCTTTGCAGCAAAGAAGGTCAATGGCATGCTGGCCTTCATTAGGAAGAACATTGCCAGCAGTTCAAGGGAAGTAATCCTGTCCCTCTACTGATCCTTCAACCTAAGAAAAAGCAGAGGGTAAGAGGTTAAGAGGACTACAAACACTACCATCCCCATCAGAATCATCCAGTGTGTCACACATCCTCCAGCTCATGTCATATGCCCTATAAATCTGACAGTCCAGATCAGGATTGTGGGATCCAGGGAACATTGCTGATGCAGCTGCCAGGAGAACTATTTAAGGATAAGCCAGTCCCAAAGCTATCTTGATAAAAGTGATCTTCTAGACCTATACTGTTAAAAGAAAAGATACTTCTCCTGTCCAACTCTAAGTGTCAAGGGAAGCTTTTCATAGCTGTTTGAGTCAAAACTTTACATTCTGCGCTCACAGCAGGTGAGGTTCATGCATTCAGTCACTAACAGTGTTCAGCTAACAAGAAATAACTTGTTAGGCTGAGGTAACTCAATTCCTTCCACGTGTCCACACGTTGCCCAGCTACCTCCAATCTAATAAGTTTTTATCCTAGGTAGTGACATAACTGTTTTTTTAAAAAAGATATATTTTTATCTGACAGAAAATCTATTAAAATATTTCTCTACATCTCTACTCAGTGAATTTCTGAGCATCATCAAATCTTGCACACTCATCTCTCCCCTTTAGCAAGTTCTAGTACTCCCAACCTCCTGGTCACCCCTTGGTGTCTTTGAGGTCTGCATGTCTTCAGGTCTTCAACTCTGTTATGAGATTTCCTAAACTGATGCATGATGTGTTCAACTGTTTTTTGCCAAGAATGGGTTCAGTAGCAGCCCAAAGGAAGAGCAGACTCTTCTTGTTCTGGACAGCCCATCTGACAGCCTCTTTTTAAGCAACATAACAAACTCAGACATATAAAACTGACATTTTCAATCACAATACACTAAAAAAAAGTGCTTCCTGCCATCTCTGTCTCCCCAGACAATTATCTCAAATCTCCCTGCCTCTGACATCTCTGATACATTTTTGCTGAAGTCCTTTATTGTGTTACTACCTTCAAGGCCATCACCATGTGAAAAATCCGAAGGATCATTATCTGTTGGTGAACTCAGCAGACAATGGCCCATGCCTTGATGTTGTTAAGTTGCAAGCATAGATGACACCCACCTGTACTCCGTTCCTCACTACTAGATGCTGGTAGCACCTGAGCAGCACCATCAGGCCATGGATACATCAGTCCAAGCCAGGTTTATTGTGCCACTGCATTTCTGTGGGAATTTCAGTCAAATAAGTCAGGCTCAGTGACCAAAGGCCACATATCTGCACCCTTCTGCCTTCTCCTTTCCTGAAGGTGTGATAGTCCCTGGCAGCAGGTGGCTGCATCTCACATCACTGCAGTGAGATTTATCTCAACTTGTCTGTAACAGTCTTAAATCATCTGGCAGCTGTGTAGGTGGCTGAAGGAAGAGAGGAGCAAAAGCAAAAAAGAAATAGCTTCCTATAGTACTTAACTATTTTACATTTGAGAATGAAATGAGAGAATGGCTCGATTTTGCTTTCCTTCTCAGAAAGGCCTTTAAGTCAGCTAGCGATGTTGTGTAGGAGAAAATAAAAGTGTTACCTCAAACAGCAAACACTGCTGTGAATATTCAGTAACTAATGGCACTATTCAGCAGGCACTGTGTGAGCCAGTGCAAGGCAGGGAGCAGACAGAGGATGTTATAAGGGATATGTAATCATGCCTGATGTTTATAGATGAGGGACATTTAGATAGATACGGTGGCGATGGATGAATTATAACGGAAGAGAGAGAGGTAGAAAGAGTGACATGCATTACAAAACAGCAAATAAAGAATCTTCTTTTGCTGACGACACCAAGCTGTGTGGTGTGGTTAACATGCTGGAGGGAAGGGATGTCATCCAGAGGGACCTGGAGAGACTTGAGAGGTGGGCCCATGCCAACCTCATGAAGTTGAACAAGGCTAGTGCAAGGTCCTGCACATGGGTTGACGCGATCTCAAGCACAAATACCGGCTGGTCAGAGAATGGATTGAAAGCAGCCTTGAGCAGAAGGACTTGGGGGTATTGGTTGATAAGAAGCTCAACATGGCCTTGCAGTGTGTGCTTGCAGCTCAGAAAAAAAACTATATTCTGGGCTGCATCCAAGGAAGCATGACAGCAGGTCAAGGGAGGTGATTCTTCCCCTCTGCTCTCATGAGACCCCACCAGGAGCACTACATTCAGCTCTGGAGCCCCCAACATAAGAAGGACATAGACCTGTTGGATAGAGTCCAGAGTAGGGCCATGAAGATTATTAGACAGCTGGAACACCTCTCCTATGAAGACAGGCTGAGAGAATTGGGCTTGTTCATCCTGGAGGAGAGAAGGCTCCTATACTAACTGCCACTACCAGCCCAATATGGAGCTACGGAATAACTTAGGACACTCCTAATGGTGCTAGAAATCCACATGTAGACACACAAATACAACTAAAAAAATATACACTGACCTTCATAATACAGACCTGAGTGAAACCATGAATTTTCTACCCAGATGTTATTCCTTAGTTGTCTGTCATGCATTTTTAGGTTCCCCCTTTGTAAAACACGAGCTGTGTGCCGTAGCTGGCAAGCAGGGATACAACACGACTTTTCTAAGACCAAGCAAGAAATTTCTACAGAGCAGAGAACTGAACTGGTGGTCCTCATAGGACACCATAAGTGTTAGGCTAGCTTCCTCCACACTTCTCTGTACATAAAAAATACTCCTTTCTCCTTGTAATGCTCATGCTGCATAATTCATTTTCGCTTGGATGTCATGGAACATCTCAGTTTATTCTTTACCTTTTTTTGTTTTAACACACCCTAACCAATGGGGTTAAATTTAGTAGATGCCACATCCAGGGCCCAAAGAGCTGTTACAAAAAAATCTCACTTCTAGGGAAACACATTTGTTGCTCTGCATTGAAGTATAGTCTTCAGTTTGCGTTTTGGCTCTCAGTTCCCCTCCCTCTTGACTTTCTCCTTCATTTTAGGATTTTATACTTTCCTTGATAAATCAGGAAGCTTCCCAAAGCATTGCAGTGAGCCCTTATCAAGGGGCTTTATAAATAATAATAATGACCGCGCAAAAGATGCAATTCAGTTAAGAGTATAGAGACTACAGGGACTGGAACTGCTGTATATTTTTTATGGGTGTAATATGTTGTTTTCGTTCTGTTGCTATAATGAAAATAACAAATTAACAGAAGCATTATGCAAATTACACATTTAAAATGTCATGTTTATTAGTCTATCTTAGCAAAAGAGAAGCTACAGCAATAGCACTGTTAACTGCTTAATAACCATGTTTTTAACACAGAGAAACTCAATTCAGCATGGTCTGGCTTGGCTTTAGGGTAATTTTCAGTGACTTCAGTGGCAATGTTTGCATACCCAGAGCAGAACATATGCTTAAACACATTTCTGGAGCACAGGATCTTAAGAGTCTGTTTCAGTTCAAGGATATTTCTTCACTCAATAACATACCTTTGGAACAAATTCCTCACAAAACCTGCTACTCTTTGCTCCTGTAAAATAGTTGTGTACAGCTTTACCTAGACTTCCTTAAAGTCTTGCTGTTAATTCAGAAACAGCTACAAATATTTATCTAAGCACCAACTTTATTATGTTTTCTGCAAAAGATAGTCCTGCCCTGCTCTATTTGACATTAAGGGACATGGGGAATTTCTTTTCCAGTGTACTTGGAACTCAATTTTGCTCCTAACCAGGAGGCAGTTTATTGAAAATCCAGCAATGGTTGTTTTCTAACAGCCTTCAGTGATTAACACTTAGTCATAAAATTTTCTTTGTTCTTATATAAAGAACTGGTTATTCACAGGAGAAGAAAAGGATTAAACAATAATCAGGAGATTCACACTTCCCTTTTGTTTATTAAATGCCAACTCAGTAATGTAACGTAGTTATGAGATTTCCATAATATACCATATTATTGAAATTCATCAGACTTAATCTAAAGAAAAAAGGAAATTCATTTTCTGTATCAGATTCAGATTGAAAAAAACCAATAGTGTTAGGAGTTGTATATTTTTTTTCAAGAGAAACAGTCTTTTAATTTGGATTTACAACCACGGAGCAGAGGCATGCTGGGAAACGAGAGGCCTAGAGTGGATAAAAGGGACAGCATCTTGTCCCAGTTGGGACAGATGGAAAAGTAAGGATGAGTACCCACATTTCAAGGCTTTCACATCCCTACCTCACTGCCTGAAGCACGTCACCTTTCTATGCCCATGGCTGCGTAAATGCTGTATCTGCTTGAGTCTCCATTGGGCGTCAACATGGACCCACAAGCTGTCTGTACATACCCAAGGAGAGCAGATGTGCCGAGCTCGAAGATCAACTTAAAAAAAAAAAAATAAATATAATTAAAAAGAAAGAGGAGAAAGGGAAATAGCCATCAGACAAGTTCAAACACAAGACTAATCACAAGTTGAAAGAAATACATTTATTTCAGAGTTACTGTATTGGGACAAATATGTGAAGTCATTTTCACAGGAGTTTAAAACCCAATAACAATAAATGTGAAGCTCATAGAAACTTGAGGTTTCCATTCTGTGGAAATTATGACATCTTCAGAACAGATTTGTTATACTGAAATGAAACAAAGCCAATTTTGGACATTCCTCACAAAATTTAATTGCCTGAAACATTCCTTAATTGTTTCAGCTCAATCAAGGCATTCCATTTTGCTTTGATGCATTGGAATATTTCTAGCTCATTTCATTACTGAAATTCAACCTATATATGTAGAAAAGCACTCTTTTTAAAATTAGGATTTGGTTATACTTCTTAAATTAAAATGTAAAATCAAATGAACATACATTGGTATTCTAAATAAGTAATTCACATTCTAACAGTGCTAGTAATTAGAAGTTAGGCTGGTTATCACTGGCAATCTGAACTTTCAGTGACCATTTGTTCCCAGCTTCCTAACTGGTAATTGCAGAGCCGAGCAATATCTATTTATTAGAAATCTATGTGGCCAGTCTATCTTGATGATTAATTCCAGTTCAAGTAACATAGTCAGGAGACTACATTTAGGTCAGGAACCCAAGTCCTATGCAGGGCTCAAGCTGCTCAGGAAAGGATTGCAAGTAATAGAACTCCATTAAAGCCACCAGCTAACGAGAGGAGTCATACAGGACTGGTTAAGACAATTAAAGTCAGGAATAATAATGCACACCATTTTCTGAAATGAGAAATTAAGTTGTTGCATTTCTAGGATGTTAAAATTTTCATACTTTAATAAGAAAATTTTGTCAAAATAATCACTTTTCAAAAAACATTGACATTTTACAGCAAAAGATGCATCTAGAAGAATATTCTATACAAGAATTTTAAAGACCTTTGTTTCCCAAGTGTGGAATTTGGCTCCATATTTCATAACTTAAATATTATCTACATAGTGGTTCTTACTACATGTGCACCAGTGGCAACCATCAAACAAGCCAAGTAAGCAATTCACTTCTTCCTGAAAGGGATGCATATGACGAGAGTAACCTATCTAAAGATAAGTGTTTGTTGCCATCCAAGACAACCCAAGTAGCCAAGGTATCCTCCTTCTGACTTGGGAAGCCCTTCTGAATTTGGTCCTTTAGCCACTTCGCCTCTGATGCCTTCTCATCAGTGCTAGAGACACAGAGTTGGACAATGCAAAAAGTCTCTCAGGAACTAGGGTGAAGAGGATGGAGTACACTACACTCAATATACTTGCCAGGCAACTACAACAGGAGTTCCCTCCTTCTTTGATATCTTTCAAAGTATACAAACAGAAGTAGTATGCATTGAGTTCCCAGTTAGAGCCCTCCAATCCTACATTGGACATTAGCTTTGAAACTCCCACCTCAGACACATCTCCAAGGAGAATACTCCTAATGAGTATTTCTACAAGCCAGGACCAATAAATCATAGAATCATTCAGGTTGGAAAAGACCTCTAGGATCATCTAGTCCAACCTTCTTTGAATATCTCCCCAACCTCTAGACCATGTCCTGAAGCACCACGTCTACCCATTTTTTGAACACCTCCAGGGATGGCGACTCCGCCACCTCCCTGGGCAGCCTGTTCCAATGGCTAGCAACTCTTTCAGTAAAGAACTTCTTCCCGATATCCAATCTAAACCTCCTCTGCCGCAGCTTGAGGCCATTACCTCTTGTCTTTCTATTAGTTACTTGGGAGAAGAGATTAGCATCAGCCTCACGACAAATGGAGTAGAAGTTCTACCATTCTTAGCACTTATTGTTAGTCAAAAGCTTAAGATCATAGAATCATAGAATCATAGAACCATAGAACCATAGAATCATAGAATCATAGAATGGTTCGGGTTGGAAGGGACCTCAAATATAGTCTAGTTCCAACATCGCTAAAGCTTATTTCACAACATTAGACTACTGGGGAAAAAAAAAACCAATGGGGAGGAGGGAAGGGAGAGAGAGAATGAAAAAAAGACATAGACATTATATTTCTGGTCTACCAATGGCGATCAGTGCTTTGGCATGTGGGGGGGTGAGGGGATGGGATAAATAGGAACTGACTTTCTTTGCCAGAGAAAGAGAAATGAAGGAAAGAGAGAATACTTCACTCTGATAGAGGTGAAAAATATGGTTTTGAACTGAAATCAGGGAATTTAGGCTTGGCACTGGGGAAAACCAAACAAAACAAAACAAAAAACAACCAAAGCCCCCAGAAGCCACTTTTCTAATAAGAGCATAAAGGAAGTCTGGGGTAGATAGCACAGGGGTGGGTCATTCTCCATGCACGTCTAAAAACATTGCTTTTTTCTCGAAAACAGTCTCAACATCCGTCATGGAATAAAACAGAATTGTTGAACCTGTGCCTTTGCTCAGCCCCTTCCAGTTCTGTTTTCCCTGATTGTCTGAAAGACACAGGAAGGGAAAGGCATGAATAAGTATTCAGAACATACTAATTTTACACTGGCTAATTTTTATTAAGAAGCAAACAGGTAAAGATATTTCTTAGAAGGGTTCCCATCCAGGGAATCATGTTCCCTTGAATACTCTGGTTCCTTAGGCAACTTGTTACGTCCTTGGGACTTTTGACACTGCATCCTGGGGGTGATGTGTGAAGAGCAAATAATTTCTGCTCCCAGTTTCTGTAATAGATATCTCCCACAAAGCTTTGTTTGATGCTTCTGATCTCTGGGAAGGGGAGAAGAAAGCAATCCAGTCCTGATGAGTATCAGCTTGCCAACTTTGTTGCTGAACCAAAGCATTATTCATGCATTTGTGACAGAAAGCAGTGAGTCTAATGTGCAGAAATGAGCTTGGAGAACTGTCAGGTTATTGCTGAGGACTGAGACATGCTCTGCTGTGGCTACACAGCTCTTCGTGCTGGTTGCTGATGCTGTGCCAATAAGCCTATGTAAAACACAATCCCACCATGTGAAGACTATTAGTGCCTTTTGTGTGTGCTTTTTGGTTTGCAGATCCTGTCATCACTTCACATTTGTGGTATTTACCCGTTGCTATTGGAAAACTGTAGTGAGCTGAAAAAATGTTAGTCAATCTCACTCCAAAAACTCCTGGTAAAGCAATTATTTCACGTTGCCCCTTATGTTGCTAGAATCAAAAAGACTGAGTCATGATGGGCTGTAAGTATTCTAACTGGCAGGGAAAATAAAGACATATATTTGGTACTATGATATATAACACTACCAAGAAATTGTAGATACCACAGGAACAAACCACAGAATCATCAGATCACAGATGCTGAAGACACTGACTAATCCCACCCTGGTATTCCCATAGGGCAAGATTAAGGGGGAATTCTTTTAATGAACCAAGGAGTGTTTTTTTAAAAAGAATAACAAAACCCTGCAGTTAAGCACTAGAAACACATAGCAGGGTCAGGTTGCTCAGAGCCCCATCAAACCTGACTTTGAATGACTCCAGGGATGGGAAATATCAGGTATGTCCAGCCACTGAATCACTTGTTTTACTTCTTCAAGGAGTTAGTTGGACACTTAGAGAAGGACTTTGTATGAGACGTGTTCCCCATGTCCCAGTTTCCAGGCATGCAAGTGTTGAAATGGACCCTTTCAAGAAGAGCCTGAGGTTTATTCTCAGCAGCATGTATCTGATCACTCTCACCGTCTGATGACCTTATAGACTAGGAAACTGGTTCAAACGGTTTGTGTTGGCCACATCCAGCTGGCTGGTTGTTCAGAAGTACTATACTGAAACTCAAGGAAGTTATGAAGACATTAGCAAGTATGGCCAGGCTATGCTTTTTCAATAATGATATAATTCATCACACTAAATCCATTTGCTTCTCAATGGCACATGCGTAGCATTAATGCTGCAGGCTGGGGAACGGAATAGTGAGTTTTTCAGTAAATGTTGAACCATAGCCAACTGGAGCATGTAAAACAATTCTGCACTGGTACAACCTGGAGCTTTATGAGCAAGTCAGAAATAAATCTTACTCCTATCTATGGCAGTTGTCCGGCCAGTTTGGAATACAGAGCCATCTGCAATATGAAAGCAATGATACCAACAGTCTCATGAGCCCATCTATGATTTCACTGCAGTTTGTGTTGAGAAGCTTTAATATTTTCCAGATAGACTTCACATCCTAAATGAGATTGAAACACACTGAAGGATCTCCAAGAGCTAGCCTGAGCTTTGTCCAAGCACAATAAATCTGTTACAAAAAGATATGCTGAAAGATAAACTATGGAGTGAGTTTTTGTGTTAAGAGGGGCAAGCATCTCCCTGTCCTTCACCACATCTGCCAGGCTAAAAACCAAAACTCATCAGAAGCATATTTATACTATTTTCCCCTATAGAAACATAAACCGAAGGTAATATTTTTTTCAGCCAGCACAATTTTGACCTACTGCATTGACTTCCACTAAGACTGTTTGAAGACCTTCCCCATAATTCATCAATCTTGAGCCAGAAGATGCTGCCATTGTTTTACAGGAAGTTTTCTTATGCTACATATAGTGTCACTGAAGTAATTAATTTCCTATGGAGTAAATTGATGTTTACTCTAACTTGCAATTCTCTGCAATATATTTCTCCATGCTGTAGCTGTAAAGGCTAATAAGAACTTTGTGCAAATCAGAATATATTAGGGTGATACATTAATATTATTTTCCCTTTGTTTAGTTTCACCATCCCTAGCACAAGAAGGAGCTATGCAAATCACACGAAGATCATAATATGATATAATGATACAAAATGAGCCTTTGCATGAAAAACAGAAAGAGCTTGATCTCTTTAGTTCAACAAAAGGAAAGTTAAAGAGTCTAAAATGAGACTATAAATTTCTATGAAGGGAAAAGATATTGTATAACAGGTGCTTTCAGTTTAGCAGAACACTGAGCAAGAATTTTTAAATGATTGTACCAGGATCATTTGGTTTCCTATGTATCTTTCTAGCAGTTGCTAGTAGTAGATGGGTAGGGAAGAGTACCTACCAAATAGCTAGGAGTTTAACATTGGCAATTTAGTGGGAAATGAAATTAAGACTCTTAATTGCAAGGGTAGTAAAGCACCAAAACTTACTAAGGTTGCAGTGGATTCTCCATCACTGGGCAAGGTGGAAGTGTTTTCCTTAAACTTTAAGGTACTGTTCAAACGACAAAGAATTCCATAAAAACCCCATGAAAACAAAGTAATTTCAGTTGTTCCTTCTGGCTCTATGCTGTGGGTGAATTTGTCACTAACATAAACTCCAGACTGGTCAGGATCCATTAGCTTTTGCACTGCTGTGTCTTCCACCCCACTTGCAAGAAGGGAGGGAGGAACTGTGACATGAAATGCTTGGACATGGCTGAACAATGGCAGTTCATGCTTCTTGTACAGACAGGCAAGTAAAAACAAACTAACAAAAACAGATGGCGTATTATACCATATATCTAGGACTGAAAAATCTGAGGAAAAAAAAAAGCAAGCAATCAGAGAACTCCATGTGCCCAAAACTGGAAGTATCATCTACTTCATCTCCTACCTGTACAAGTTCACTCTCAATAGCATAGCAATCGACTTATTCAGAGCTGGTATCTTTATTGCCAGGTACCTTTTATCATGTGCAGAGAGTTCACTCAGCCCAAAAATGAAGATAATTATTTCAAATCACAGCAGTCTAGTTCCCATTAATTTGTCCAGGTTTTGTCATAATAACATTAATCCTGATGAGCTAATGTATGCTATTAAGATGATCACAATCTTTATGCTATTCTTGTTGCTACTCAGTGCTCAATAAACTCAACTTTTGCTATCAAAGCACGTTTTAAATAAACAATCCCACGCTTGTAAGGCTCTTTGAACACCATATCAGGCATTGAATGGGGTTGTTATTAAGCTGGGATCCAACAATTCTGATGATGAAGCTGAGAATCTCCACACTGCATCAAGCTGAAAGCAGAAATAATTTAATAAGTGTCACTGTGTCTTAGATCACAGTGGTACTGATCAGCTGGCTTTGGCAGAGAAAGCCCAGTGTTGCTTTATCCATGAAAGTGAGAGCAAAAACAAGCCCAGTGAGTATTGCTGATGTGCTCTGAAGTACAGGAAAGTCATGTTCGTAGGGAGCATCCCTACAGACATCCAGCCTTTAAGGAGCCCTCTAAGTTCCTCATCATTGCATCTCTCTGGGAGATGGGAGATTTGCATTCTCATTAGAAAGATGAAGGAGGAGGATCAGATGTTGGAAGATAGGTGACTTCATAGTATGACAGAGTCGCTGAGGTTAGAAGAGTTCTCTGGAGGAGTCCAACCACCTGTTCAAGGGAGGGTCACCTAGAAGAGGGTGCTCAGGATCATGCCTTCACTGCCTAAATCATGGCCACAAGTTGCATCAGGGGAAGTTTAGTTCAAATATTAGAAAGAATTTCTTCACAGAAATGGTTATGAGGCATTACAATGAGTTGCCCAGGCCAGTGGTGGAATCTCCATCCCTGGAGGTACTTAAAAGATGTGTAGACATAGTGCTTAGAGGTATGGTTTAATCAAGGACTTGTCAGCGTTGGGTTAATGATTGGACTCGATCTTAAAGGTATTTTCCAATCTAGGCAATTCTGTGATTCTGTTACTGTAAGCAGGTAGTGCCATTTGAGACATTGGTGTGCAGGACATTGTACAGGACAGACAGCTATGTCAGAAAGCCTACTGATGATGCAAACCCTTCTGCAGAAGCACCTGGAGGCCAAGAAAGATACTAAAAAACATCTCAAATGGCATGAGACAGCTTTGTATGAAGCCTGTAACAATCATTTACAGTCAACCGGGCATCGTCTTCATAAAAAAAATGGACTATTGCCAACCATAAATATGCATTAATAGAGAAAATATTGCTTTTTTTGTTTACCTTGCATTTTGTTCCCACAGACACTTTATCAGGTTTACATGCTCCCCTACAAAGTGACAGGACTTGACTCAAAGTAATCAGAGGCATCAGGAACCCCGCCCTTGGCATCAAAGGACTCACAATGTGTTTGAGCACAACTTGTCAAAACTGTCGCTGTTACAACACTTCCCTTTGCAGCAAAAAACCAGAGAACAGCAAAACCATATGAAAATAATAAAGTAAAAATATGGATAAGCACATAAAGGAAATAAAAAATAAGGAAATTACATGAGGTTTTATATCACATAATTTTTTTTTTTAAGATCCAAATCTTGTCTGCCTAAGGAAGAGCATAACTCACCGCCATGGTTTGTATTTCTCTGAGAGAAGTTATTAATCTGTTTAAACTACGCCAGACTTTAATTATCTCCCTTTACTGTGAAACTAAAGCTTGAGAATTTTTGATCTTTGGTATTATTTACTGAAGCTGTCCCTGACTCAATAGTAATCTCATAAGAAAAACTGTAATCAATATCTTATTATGGATTTTTTTTGAGGAAAATTGCTTTTTATTCCACGGAAACCTATACATTTTCTTGTTTTAGTGAGCCTTTTCTCTCTGGCTATCTACTCCCCTTTCATTTAATTTCAAATCAAAAAGCAGATCCAATGATTTATTTTTAAAGGAAGCAAGACTAATGGAATTTTTAGATGAAGAGGAATGTCTATACAGTGGAAGGAACAGGGACTCAAGAGACATGAATGCTCCCTCCTGACTGTGACATGAGCCATCTGTGACTGAAGGCAGCCTTCGCTTCAAGCTGCAGTCACCTCTTTTTTTGTAGTGATGGCTATTTTGTGCCTCTTACTGAAGAAATAAGGGGTAAGCTTTCCTGCAGCTCAAATATCAACCAGAAAAGAGGAGCAGGCACAAGAAACGAACTGTGGAGCAATACTGAACTTTTGTCCATGTTGATTCCTGTAAACAACATTCCAGACAGAGAGAGCTCGTGGCCCCTGTCCCTAAACCCTTACAAAGTCAGAAAAATCCACATTCCAGAGCAGACCTCTTGCTATCAACCTGGTTTTCCTGAGTCTTTATCTTCAATTAGCAGAAAAGAAATATTTTCCCCTTTTTCTTCCAGATTCAGCTAAGGTTGGAGAGACAGAATTGCAATGTGCAAGTAAAACAAACTACAATCCTTCAGCAGTGAACCCGTAGCAAAGCAAAAGTCAATGAGTTACTATTAAAAAAAACAGAAGGGCAGTAAGATTGTTGTAAGAATACTTTCAAATCTTTGAAAAAGCCTTTATCACAACCTTCATTAAATAAAAAATATGTGCAGCTAGAAACAGTCCACAAATTATGTTCAGGCTGTTATGTAACATGTTAAAATAATAGAAATTAAATTGGGAAGCTTCTGGCAACAATACAAGACTCAGCTGAAGTGTGATGGATGAGTTCTGAGATATGGAAGTCATTGAAATAAAAGAGGTAAAAGGATGAAATGACAACAAGAAACTGTTCAGCACCATGAATATACTTGATGGAAAAAGGAAATGGGAAAAGTAGTGGACTGAAACTGCAGAGGTATCTTTACTATCATGTTGATGCTCTCTCAATTTGATGCTCAGGTTCACACGATCTGTAAGTTGTTGTGCATTCCAAGTCTTCTCTGAGGTACACATGTTTGGCCAGGGAAACCAAAAGCAAAGAAGTCAACGTTCATTTTGTTTATGGACAAGACTGAGCCAGACCAGGCTTCCACCCTGGCTTCCACCAACCTGCTGCTTCCAACTCAGAGTATCCATGGGCACCAAGGAAGCCAAGTTCACCATGACCCAGCCCTCCTGGGTCATATGGCACAAAGCCATCTTTGTCTTGCATCAAAATTGCTTTGCTCTGCAGAGGCTTTTCCAATATTTCTCATGTCACTAACTGAGGAGATTGATAAATTCAGCATCCTGTCTTCATTTCTTTTTCTACTGCCTAGGTGAAGTAGTCAGAGGCAAAGCCCTTCCTTGACGTACTCTCCTCAAGCTCACAACTCAATTGGTTATTGCTGTAAGGGGCTTACAATCTGCATGAGTCTTTTACAAATCTTTTCTTTTTCAGAGGGATAGACGATATTTATGGTGTGTTTACCAGCTGTGAGGGAAAAGGGACTAAAAATTTATGACATGCTTCCCACCCTGCAGTGTCTGGGACATTTTCAGCGTCTGGAAATGCCCATCACTTCAGAGGAAGGCAGTCTGAAGGCATCTTAGCACTGCAGCCAACATTTGCCTAACATTCTGTTAATATTTAAACAACAAATCTGTCAACAGATTAATTGGCACTGTCACTTTCCAGCAGTTTTATGGGTACTTCAAGCCAGTAGCAGTCTATTCCTAAAAGGAAGCGTGTAGCACTTAAATATGTATACAAACGAGATTATAGGAATATTAAGCATCCTGAAGAAAAGTCGCAATTGGTGTCGTGTTGTTCTTGTGCTGAATTCCCAATGCCTCCTGCTTTCTCTAGAGAGTCGTTGACAGAAAGAGGTCATCAAAAGTATTTAGAAGTTACTTGGGCCCTTCTTCCCATGGAAGAGATGCCATTGATACGGAGGACCAAGCGTGAACTGGAATGAGCAAGACAGCAGAGTAGACATTGGATAATGTAAGAAACCAGTTTTTACATCCTGTCCACTTCTATAGCTGGAATGTGTGTGAGTTGCATCGAATTATAAGCAAGTAATTGTAGCACCCTACCCTATCCAAGTCATCATAACTAGAGGAGGGCTTCATTTCAACTTAGTTACCATTCCATACTTTAGCATCTGTTAAAAATCAGTTGATCAGGCTCCTTCAGGAGCCAGTGGTGACATAGAAGTTGCAGAAAAAAGGCAGTTATTAGATCCCTGTTTTGGGAAGCAATGGATTATTCTCTGAAGACTCTCCTATCTTTTTTCCAGTCATTATTGAGGGAACCTTGACTGGTAGTTTCGAGCTGATGTCTAAAAGCTGAAGTTAGGTGAGAGGAGCCTTGTCTCAGGTATACAGCACCATGCAAACCCCACTTATCAAATACCCAATGGCTTTCAGACCTCTGCTTTGACAGGCACAGTTAATTATGGGAAGAATTTAGTGAAGTGGGCATAGATTAATGCATGGGCTTGCTCAGACATGTGATCAGTGCCCATAGATCCTGGAAAATTTTGCAAGAGTGACAAAGACTGCTGGTGCATAAGCCCCTTGTTCCGCTCCATTAGTGAAGCTTGTACCAGTCTCAAGAGCAGTGATGCAGCCTTGTTTTCTCTGAAGAGAGATAAGACCCACAAATGAGTGGGAAAGGGAGTAAAATGGAAAAAGAAAAATAGGCTGCAGCCCTTAATTGATCCTTCACAAAATATATTTACTTTGTTCTCATTCCCTGGTGAATTCATTAGCTCGCACTTAGCACCATTCTTTGGTCAAAGGCTCCTCGGTGAAATAAATTACGGCAATTTATTCAAGAACTCATAAAATACTGTTTTATTTCCACCTTTTAACTGTACCATCCATGAAAGCAGTTACATTTCCAAAGAGAAATAGTTTTCTTCCAGGCCTCTGGAATTTTTTTAGAAGCAACTCATAACAAATATATCTGTGTGCGCGTGTGCACGTGCATGGCAGTGTAAGAGACACAACAATTGCATGGTGTCACTACTCCACTGCAAAGAGCTTAGGGACAAAATAAAATCAAGACTGTCAAAGTTTTCTGCCAACACTCCAAGCTTTTCTACTGGGGCCTTTCTTGTTGGCACTGCAAATCAGATGAGGTTAATCCAGCCCTCTTGTGCTCCATCACATTTCCTTCCTCAGCAGAGGGTGAGTAAACGAGACAAAGTTATATTTTATGTTTATAAAGATTCATAGCTCTTAATTTTACTTTTAATTTTAAGCAATCAAGTAATACTTGTGTTCATTCAGCAGCTGTTCAGTGTCTCCTTGGTGAGGCAGGTATCTGCCCATTTGGGAGCTAAGACCATATTTCTGCAACATATAAACAAAAAGGAATTTGATATTTACCATTGAGAAAACTTTTTAAAGTTTACCTAGTTACTCTACCAAGCCATCACTCCTTATTTAATGAGTGTTTTCTGGCTGCATCTTAGATCTGCTTCTTCACTGAGGATTTCTGTAATTAACATTTCATTTAAACCTCAACACGATTATTTGGCTTTACACCTGGAGCCTTAATTGAAGACTGAATTTTAAAAAGGGCATATTTTGAGATATTTGCTGCTTGCTTTTATTTCCCATGTTGGATTGTTATTGAACACACTCCTTCCTCCTGTAGTACAGTGTTCCAAATTGTAGTAACATTGGTTGAGTGTTTGAACTTCAGAAATGGGCAATATCTGAACTTCCAAAAGAGTCTTTGACCCTCTAGGAGCTCATTAAAGTTCCTCGTGAATACAGCACTTCATTTCTGAAATCACTTTGGCAATTAGCGCATGCTAATGTCACTTGTTCGTAAGTGTGTGAGATCTCCTGACCACTGGACCTGGTTGTTTAGAATAAGAGGCTATTACTGGTTTTAACAAAGGAGCTACTTAGAGCCTTGATAAGTATCTGCTATAAGGCTGCAAATAGACTGGTTCTGCATCATGTGTGAACTATGTAGGGACAAAAGAGACAAATTAACTCCTAGAGCCCCACTTGGCTAGAAGGCTGGCATCATTCTTCCTTTGCAGAAGAGTTTTTCCAATGGAAGAGAGGAATATAACTTCAGGATGATAATTGTTTTGTTGAGGTGACCATTAAAATACACTTCCATTACAATTGTTCTTCTCCCTGCATAAAGGATGAGAACATCATTGATTTGGGGATTTCTGCCTTCATAGGAAAGCTAACAGAGTTGATGAAGATATATAAATGCCAAGGATAAACCAGGCATTATTAGAATTAACATCTCCAGTATGTCCACTCTAATTTCTTTCTGATCAGTGTTACAGCTTTAAGCATTCACAGAACCCAGCTTTGAATTTACAGCCTCAAGGCTCAAATAGACACAGCTTCTTCTAAATTGTATCAGAGCTTAAAATGATAAATCATTAATTTAACTACACTGCAATCTCTTTGTATGCACAAAATACTCCAGTTTGCATAATCAATAGGAAAGACAGATAAAGCATCACTATAAGCTTTGAAAACTCAAATATAACAGCTAATTTGCCCAACACAGGCACTGAAGCCAAAACAGCACTCTTCAAATGTCTGTTATAGCAACAAACTCCTGGAGAACCATTTTACTCTCAGAATACATTTCACTCAAATTTGGCAGTTTTCAGTTAAGAGAGAAATGAGAAGAAATGCTTTATTTGCAGGATTTATTAAAAAGAATGCAGTGATACTATGCCCTTAGCTCTAAATGTAGAAGGAGACCCAGTTGTTTGCTCTGCTCCGCAAGCACAGGGCACAAAAATGATCTTTTTCTTGGTGGTCATATAGATTTCCCTTGGAGGCTGTGGAGCCTCTAATCCATGGGGATATTTGAAACCCACCTGGACATGGTCCTGTGAAGTCTGCTCTCACTGGATCTGCTTGAGTAGTGCATGGTACTAGATGATCTGCAGAGGTCCATTCCTATTTCATCCATTCTGTGAACCTGTGATGTTCTGAATAGCTACCCCAGTACAACACAGAAAACAACTATCCATTTTAAATGATTTAATGGCTCATATTTCTAAGACCAAATCACTGCTCATGTCACCATAGCAGATCCGATGGTCATGCTTCACCCACTTTGTTGAAGCACTACACCTGTTCCATTAAACCACGTTCTTGGCATTGATGTGTCCATATGTAGTGCAGCCGTTGTATAATAAAAGTATACACACGTTGGTATTTATGGTTTAGTTGAAAAACAGCAACTGATTAAAATGAACACAACCAGAATATCTTCATTGCCCATATCTGAGGAGAACACACATGAGAGAGCATGAAGCACGTGGCTCATGTTCTAAAAGCACCTGTTTTTCCTGACATAGAAGGAAAAAAACCCAGAAATCTGTTCTAAGATAACAAGACCAAGAAAGCAATCTTATATATCTTTAAGAATATTTTTAGGAAAGATTAAATAAATGCATAAAGCGTTATTTTAGGGTTTGGGGTGTAATTCTAAAGGGATCTTCAGAGGTGAATTAGGAGAATTGGATGGAGATTTGCAGGGCATTGCTTTACCAGGGCAAGCAGTTATTCTAGTACAAACAGGTAAGATGAAGCAAGGCAAAGAAATAAAAGTTAAATAACAAAAGAATTAACCTTAATTTACCCTAATTAACCTAGAGATAAATTGGTCTCTGCCACTATATTCTGCCATCACATTATGGTTTTTATAAGTTATTTTTATTGGCCAATCCATCTTCACTTCGACTTTCTTTCTTAACTCCTCATTACTATTCCACAGCTCAATAGCTTTTTTTTTTCACTGGACATGTTAAATGGTGAAAAAATAAAATGGATCAATACAGCGACTCAATTAATTCCTCATCTTAAATTCTAATAAAATCAATTTAGAGAAGTGGTGTATCGTTAAGCTTACATCATAATGCAGTAATTAGAAACAACTTTCATCTTGCCAACTCCTTTGAAGATTTTAATGGCAATCAATTAAACATGCCTTGCTACTCCATTAAAGACTTTCAAAATGGAAATTGGTTGAGAAGTTAAAGATAAGGTGGCTGATTACACAATCTTACCACCCGTCCCCATTTTAAATGTTCCCCCCAAAATGTGCAAACTCACCATTTAAAAGTTAGCACAAGCTAAGTCCCCTTCCCATAGCAACCAGCAGTAAATTTTCAGTTAATATATCATATTTTCATAGGCAGAGTGCTGCAAGGCTTTGTGATTTGCATAGTTACCCAGTAGAAATTTTGGTGTGGCTCACTGTGATGAAATCTTTTTGTTTAGGTTTACTCCCAGCCACTTCTAGGAATTTAGATACACTAAGAGGATGTTATCTAAGATTCACTATCTACTTCTTAAATTAAAACCTCTCTGCAGATCTTAGAGAGAAGTGGATTATTTTTATATGCTGTTTCGATAACAGGGATAATTGTAGCTTAGTGGTGACCCTCCTATACTAAGTGCTGCACAAAAAAATTGAAAAGACAGTACTGGGTCCAAATTATCCACCGTCTAGGCAGGAACCATCAGGTACCTCCATTAACTCTTCTCCTGCTGGGGGTTTATGTCCAGAAGGAATCTGCATTCAAGAAGAAAACATGCACACCTATTAGCTACACTAGCACTCCCCTCCATCCCTCTGAAATCAGAGAAATCCAGCTTCCTTGGTTGTTTGTGTTTCACCTTATTAAACCGCAGCAGCCCCTTTCTCACACGGAGATGTGAGCACTGTGCTTGCTGTTCCTGGCGATGTCCCAGCAGGGCTGCATGGACCACCCATCTCCACACCATCTTTCCTGAATTATCACCCCATGCTGTCTGAATGAGCACTTGGTGGGGGTTTTTTTTCAGGTTTGCCAAGTTGCTCCCATCTTTTATAAGAATATTTATGCAACAAATGATCATAAGCAGATTGAGGTAAGCATAGCATAATATATATTTTGGATTAAATCCACCACCTGAGTACCATTTATTCTCCAGGTCTCTACATTGTCTCCATTTGTTATTTTTACTCATTTGTTTAACTATACATCCTTTCTACAGTCAAAGAAAGAAAAAGAGTAACATTTAAGTAAAAAACTCTTCCAAGAACTGAACAACTTGTTCTTTAGTCCATGTCATTGAAATTTTATAGATAAAAGTATTTCTGGATGTGTCAGTAAAAGAGACCTCATTGTGCCTACATTTGCAGTCAGTCTGAGTATCGATGAAAATATGAAATGTTATAATTACAGTTCATTGTTATAATTAGAGTTCACAACTTTTTATTTCATTAAAAGTTAACCTTCTGTTGAAAATGTAAAATCAGCTTTTGTCTAACAATTTTAAAAATTCTTTCTTGAACATCTTATGAAATATTAGTATGTGAAAACAATTCTATTTTTAAGTTTTCCTTAACTTTCTTATATTTGGAACAAAAAGTGAAGAAATAGTTAGAAAACTGGTTTAAGATAGAGAGATGTAATGGAATGATAGCAGAAAAAAACCCAAGAGGAACAAAAGGCAAAGAGAAAGACCAAAACCAAAAATGCAAATTACAGGAAAATTTGATTTTTCAAAAAATAACACCTTTAGAGAAAGCAGATTAAAAAGTCATTATTTACATTTCCAAATAAAATTACATTCCTCAGTCAAAAGCTTGTGTGATTTGGATTCACATCATCAAAAGGTCTAAAATATACACGTCTACATCTGAATTAGCTATGAAGGGGCTTTTAGAGTCAATGGAAAAAAATAGTCCATCCTAGGGCATAATTCAAACAGTGCCTGTTCCTTTGCAGTGCCTGTAAGGGGAGTTTGATGTTTCTGGCACTGATAGAAATGTGGGCACCATCTAAGGTAGATGAAATTAATCCCACCTCTGGGTCCTCAACCCTATCAATGTACAAGATGTCTAGGGGAGTGCAGGGTCAATTACTCAAGGACCCCCAGACTTCAGCACAATCAAGGCGAGATACCAACAATAGGAGCAGGTGGAAGCTGTGACTGAGGACAAGCCAGTGGAGTTGTGGTTAGAGGTGGGTTTGTGAAAGTCAGTGCAGAGTTTTTCATGGCTGCACTATAGCACAACTGGAACTATCCTCAGTTCTCTTTGGACAAGGGGCAGTGGGAACAAACAGGAAGTTCCGCCTACACATTAGGAAAAACTTCTTTGCTGTGAGGTTGACGGAGCCCTGGCCCAGGTTGCCCAGAGAGGTCGTGGAGTCTCCTTCTCTGGAGAGATTCCAAACCCACCTGGACGTGATCCTGGGCAACCTGCTCTAAGTGATCCTGCTTTAGCAGGGGAGTTGGACTAGGTGATCTCCAGAGATCCCTTCCAACCCCCATCATTGTGTGATTTTGTGATTTTTTAGAAACTGGTATTGGCATTAACTTGACCCGGACTTCATTTGGATTTTATCAATACCCCTAGTTTTCCCACTGAATGATCAAATGGTGGAAAAATCACCTTTTATATTGCTAAAGCAGTGGTCTTTGCACTCAGGAGAGTATTGTGCTTTCACTACATAAAATTGTTCCAGACATCTGCAGGTTTAAAGGAAAATATGGTGCACTAGGGTGATGTAGATACCTGACAAACTAATTCCGCATGAGTGGACTGACCTTGAACATATTTTCTTGGGACATTGACAGGGAGGCTTTGCACTCCTCAGGAAAGCAACAAAATGCAAATCAGAAGTGACTCTTCTGGAAAACAGCTGTTAACTAGAAGATGAAGCCCAAGTACCCACCCATGGAAGATACTGGAATATCCACCAATAGAAGAGATCAGTATTATCAGGACTGAGCCATTTTCAGAACAGGAAATGTGTCATACACATTTCACAGAAGGCCGTAGCAGCAGCATCCTCTAGACCACTGTCTATGCTATAGCTATGTAAAAATAAAGATTCAGTGCCACCTCCTACAACAGAGGTCTAAGAGAACTTCTACAAACCTCTAGAGACAACCAGCACTGCTTTAAAAATTATCACCCCCATGACAAGTCAGCTACCAAGGTTCTCTTTATTTCTATTTTCAAGAGAGAGGACAGATAGCTGTTTACTCAGAAACTTCTGGGAAACAAATTAGACTGGGTTAGCCACTGAGCTTGGATCAATTAACCCTGGTACACCATCAGCACTCCGAGGGACAGCAATCACAGGATGTATTTGTCATCCGTGAAGGCCTGGAGAAACTGTTTGTTTGCGGAAGTCAGATCACAGTTCAGGTGCTGGATGTACAGATCCCAACCTCACAAACAGCTCTCTGGTCAAGCAATAAATCCAATTTAAATTTGCCCAGAGCATTAAGCTGGACGTGAATTCCCTCATGAAACAACTTTATATGTCCTTTCTTAAAAGCCCTTTACACACCTCTGCCTGGTTCATGCTTTTTTCAGCATGGCACGATACCTCAGCCACGTGAGAAGAGTGGAGATGGTGCAGCTCTCTCTCATCCTCCAGCATGATGAAGCTGTTTAAGAAATGACACCGACTGTTTCCCCATTTCTGCGTCCAGTGACTTCTCCTCCCTGCTGAGCAGCAACATCCCTCTGAGATGCTGGGGATCAGCCCACGTGAAATTTGTGGATACCCTCCAGCATTGAGATCAAGGCTTGCCATCAAGTGCAAATCACGTTAATGTGCTGATGGATGATGTCTGTCATTCCTGCTACTTTTGCAGTGATTTCTAAGAGGCTTGAGGAGACCAAAAGACATAGCAGAGAGGCAGCTTTTCTCATGGCAGCCACTTCACATATCAATTCTGTTGCATTTTGTTGAATACTGTGGCTGGCCACACCCTTCTCCCAGAATTAGCTAGTGAATAGATTCACTGGATATATCTCACAGTCAGGGGATGAATGAGAGAGCTGGCAAATCCCATGGCTGGGATGCAAACAAGAATAATGTGATGCTTCTGACAACAAACAAGGGGATTTGCTGGCCTTAAGGATTCACACAGAACATTGTCTTGGCAGTTTATGTGGACAACATCTGGCACTGATGGGAAGGAAGGGGCAGGTCAAAAATACTGTTCATTTGCAAAAAAAAGGAATTGGAGACATGATATACAGAGTTTCATGCATCTATTTAAGAGGTGTAATCTAAGTGACCTTAATGGTACCATGAGTCATTACAGACACTAGGAGAGAAGGCAAGATAAGGCTGATGAAAACGTTAAGCCATAAATATCTGAGCAATTCTTACCTCTCAAATATCTACCATGGGATATTCACCAGAGTCAGAATTTCATACCAGCATCCCTTAAGAATTTTGTAACGGGGCTCCTGGGTTGTTTGCTGTCTTTTTTGTTATGCTCCAGAGAGAAATCAAGCATGAAGGAAAGATTATTCGAAACGAAAAAGAAATACCAGTATTTCTCACTGTGTGCCTTAAATTCCCACTGAGTATCAAAGTACAATGCAAGTACTCTGGGATCCTGTGACATTCCCACACAGTTATCCGAGAACTCACCAGTAAAGAAGTACAAGATGTCTTCTACCATTCATTAGCAGCACAAGGCACCTCCAATTTTGAAACAGAAGTTTGATTAAATCCATTGCTTTTTGAAACAGGCAATTGATTGTCTTATGTTTAAAAGTCCCACAGGTGTTGTCTTAAACCATTCACTTAAAGGCAGGTGACAGTCTTTGATTAGAATATGAATTTTCATCTATGTAATGATGTGGCAAAAGTCTTAATTAAAAAAAAAAGGGGGGGGGGGGTGTCTTAGTCTGATTCTACCTTCAGATAAACATACAAGGCTCTTAAAGATCACACTGCATAACCATATTATCCACTTGTAGCCAGAGCTAGAATCTGGCCTTGTCATTTAACTTCACAAAGCAATCAGGAAAATTAAGCAAAAGCCTACAGAAGTTATTTAAACATTAACAGGGAAGCTGTAAAATTTCATTGGCAGAGATATTTAAGGAAAGGTTAGACCTGGCATGGTTCCAATCCAAGTCAATACCCTCTTGAGGAAATGGCTGGACCAGAAATCTTTTCTAGCGCAGCATTTCTACAGTACTCTCAGCCTCTTCTTCAGCTCCACTACGCCAATTAAAACAGCTGAAGCTGCACAATGGGAATTTTTCATGCCTGATTTCCACCAGACCAAGGAGTTTCTCCATGTCAGAACTGCAGGAGACAGCAGAGGATGTTTTCTGTGGCTCTCTCTGCTGTACAGAGCATTGCCCAGATCCAACAAGCCCTTCTGAGCAGGACAACCACAGCCTGGACAGGTGGCCATAACTTAGCCCTCCAGTCATCCAGACTTTGTCTTCCATAACAATAAATTTGTGGGTAAGATGCCACAGAGTCACATTCCTATAGGGAAAGGTGTTGCATGCCAACTGTAAAATGAGATCTTTTGCTCTGCTGTCCATGTAGGAGTCTAGGTATAAAGATCAGGTTTGTTTTGAATTGTTTGGTTATAAACAGAACAAATAATATTCTTTGTGTTATTTTCTTCACATGGAGAAAATCTTGTGGCAGGGAATGGCTTAGATAACAGACAGAGAGTATCAAACTTCAGAACTGTTAAATATTATAAATTACTTTATGCCTTCCATACTGAGATTCTTCAAGCATCATCCCTTCTGCTGTCTCTTCCCTGCCCCAGAAGATACACTCTAATTAACAAGGGTCTTTATAGGTCATTTGGTTGTCCCTATGGCCAGGTTTACTGTGTTAGATCCTGATCTGAGAGGCTCACATTCAAAACCAGGCATGCAATGAATTTCAAGTGGTTAATCAGGTCATGAAATTAAAAGCCAATATTGTGTTCAGGCTCCTCTTTCTTATCAGTGGTGGCTTTTATACATCCTACCTCAACTTTAACATAGCCTATTTAGAAACTAAACTACCTTAAACAACAGCTCATTAATATTGTTAAATTCTCTTCATTTTTACGAAGGCATGTTTGTGCATGATTTATCTGCTTATGAAGCCTTGGTAGACTGGCACAAGGGTTTGACTGAGGCTAAGTGGAAGAAGTGGCTTTATTTGTCCCTGGTATGCAGTTTTACTCCTTTACTTTCTCACTTTCTCCTCTCTTACTGGTTTTAGATGCTGTTGCACATCGCTTATCCCCAAGGCTGAGAGTTCTGCTATTATTTAGTCATACAGATCCCCATCAAATGGAGCCCTGATCCTCTCATAAGAACCCCTGGTGCTGCAGCAATGCAAATTCATCATACGGAGCCCAGGAGCTCACCTCCTGCTGGGCAGCTTTGCTATTGGCCACTGTGCTGGTAGCATCCATAATTTCCAGGAGTGACTTAGTACAGCAGTAAAAGTTTGGGAATGAGAAGCAGGCACAGAAAAATCTCTGATGTGTGGAGGGGGGCAACTTGCTGCACAGCAGTGTTTGCAAAGACCATGTCAACTGGGAGTTCTACTCACTCATCACCAAACCCCAGGTTAGCCTTCAGAGCCTGGCTCCTACAAACGTTTGATGGGCTGAGGAGTGGTCAGCTGGAGTGACAGTGGCCATTTTTCTCAGGGAAAAAGAAATACATCTGGGAAAGAAAGGCCCAAGAGTGGGGAGTGGTTCATTTTCTTCACAAAGCAAACATCTGTGAAGTTTCTGCTTATGGGCCTGTAATGTGCCTTAGACCCTGCTGGCAATCAGGACTCCAGAAAAAATCTCTGTAGTGCTTTCAAAATTGCAAGGCCTCAAGGAGAGCAGGAATGTGCAAGAGATCTGCTCCTGTCCTGTCCTTCCCGCTGTCATCATGCTGATGCATGCTCCCCAGTGGTTAATGCAGAGTTTGTGGACTAAGATGGAACCAGTTGACTTCTTTCATTGTTATTTATATACCACTTAAAGTATATAGATTAGCAAAAATAGGGATTTTTGTCAGCACCTACTTCACAAACTAAAACATCCACGGGAACTTCACATGAAAAACAAAAGTCATCTCATTGTGCGTGCTGAGTCTGTTGCATTGCGTGTTTCAATTACGCTTCTCATCGAAGATATTTTGTCACGTGTCTACTAAAGAATCAATGACTCCCCTTGCCTGACCCTAGATTTCCCTCTCCTTTCCTTAAACAATACAGCTGGCAGAAATATTCTTTATTTAATCTGTAAGTTCTGGTACTGGTTTGAATCAAGTGCACGTGATAGCGGAGGAGCTGAATTCAGAAGGAAAATTAGAACCAGATAGGAACTACATCCCTTTTCTAACTGACATGGAAAGAATTTGAAGCAGTGAAGGAATCATGAGAAAGAAGTTTGTATTTTTCTGTAGTGGAGAGATGAAAGCCCTGTGCAGTTTCCAGAAGGCATCCAATCTCATCTTTCTAACCATCTTTGTGAGAAAAAAGTTCTACTTCAATTAGAGAGATGCAATTATGCTAAATTGTGCAGAGGTAAATGAGACTCTGTCATGCATGAGGGTCTTAGAAGAAGAAAATGGCACAGATTTTGTGGTTTCCATGGAATTAGACTTGCTGTCAATCAATTTGAGCTGAAAAGCTGGGCTGAGCAGTCTTTCTGGATTTCATTATTATAGCATCAGGAAATTGCAGTGACTTGAGAGGCTATCCACAAGCCAAAAACACTTTTACAATTCTCAGACATTTTTGCAGCCTTTCGACAAAATGTAGGGATTAAAAGTGCCTGGCTCTTGGTGTGCTGTATGTTTTTGCTGTAAATGCCGCCAGCTGATTAAGTGAGCTTTTATTTATTTTTGTCTTCAAGCACTACCAGAAGTCCTGGCTTTTTACCACCATTCCTACCTGCAGTTTCTTTGAGAGTTAATAGATAGAAAAGTGAACACATCTTATACGCGACTAGCAGTTAGTGGTCCAGGAGGGGGGATGAAACACTAATGGATCCCTTGAGAAGCAGAGTATGAGGAACAGTGCAGTAGCACAGCAAGCAGAAGAAAACTCCATAAAGGGTAGGGAAGCTGTAAAACAACCAAATGCACGTGTAACAGTAAAGGACTGTTGAAAGAAATGCTGGTAGGACACTAGAGATAGGAACTAGATGAGGAGGCAAAGAAGAATGTATGAGTGGAAAAAAAGAGTCACCTCTCTTGTCCATGTTGTTACTTTCTTTAAATGCACCTGTGTGTAAAGATCCCTGAATCATTCATTTGAAGGAGAAGAGGGTTCTGATCTCTGTTCCTGAACAAACACAAGTGCATGGATTAACTCTTTTATTCCAGGCTGTGTTGGGAGGAGGTAACCAAGTGTGGAAACAGCATGAGGAACATCCTGGTAGCAGATCACAGATTCACAGAATTATTGAGGCAGGAATAGACCTCCAAGATCATCAAGTCCAGCCAATGACCCAACAGCCTATGATCCCACAATCTTTCTCTGGGCAGAGCAATAACACAGGTAAGTGTGTTTGTGGGAAGCATTTAGGAAGGTCAAAGTGCTGAGAAAAATCTCTGCTTCTCAGATTTCCAGTCAATTGAAATAACCTTTCAGTGCTAGTTTACATACTTCCAGGAATGAAAAAATTGCTGAATTTGTGAGAGCTGTAACACCTGCATGAGCCCAGAGAGATCTGAAATCTCAGCAAATGCAATCACAGGTCAGCTCTCTGAACTCAGCTCTGAGACTTGCCTTTGGAGAACAGCTTAGGAGAGGTAGGAAGCCATTGATACTCTGTTATTTCCTCTGCCAACTGGGACTTCATTGTCCAGGAAGGACTGCTGGTTTACAGGCAGGAGAGCACAGCACAGATATCAGCACAAGGTTGTGTCTCAGAAAGGAAATGAGCTGATGGCCTGGAAGTATGCCAGGCATCTCCCCATCCAATCCTCATCAAATCTCAAACAGAAGTCAGGAAAGCTTTTTCTCTACATGTGATCACAACTGGTCCCTTTTTCTTGTCTCTTTATCTTTATTATGGCTAGGCTTAGACTGATAATTTGGGCTCTGCCCTGTCTATCCTCAATGCTTTATGCATCATCAGCTCTGCCTGGTGTTTGAAGCTGCTAAATCGAAGCAGGAGCTGTTGTTATGCAAGCTCTCTTGTGTCTATTAGCTCTCTGTAGGCTCACTGCTTCCAGACTCCTCTGAACACTTGTCACAGAAACAAATAACAGTTCCTGTGACTTTCATCCATGGCATTCTGCAAGAGAAATAAAAATTCATTGCATAAAACCAGATTTTTTGTCCATGTTAACCTGAAAAGCGGAGAAATTATCTAACTAAGAGTGAGGTGGAGCTATTTTCCTTCATTTTTTAAGCTTCATTAAGTCCATGGGAAAGAGGAACTACAGAAACACAAAGTGTTGTCCTGACTGAGTGCAACACTACCAGGAAAACAAATGAGACACAGGTTTAAGTTACTGCAGCTCCCCAAGCTGTAGGTCACTCGCTGACAAAAAATGAAGGAAGCCTAAGTTGACACAATTCTCCTCACTTGCAATAGGCCAGAAGAAGGTCCCGTGAATGATAATTGATGCAGGGTCCTCACTTTGCCATGGCAACTCTGCTTCCTGATGGAGCCTCCAGGATGACCATTTTAACAAATTATTAAAATACCAACATAATTAAAACTAATCCCATTGCAATTTCATTGAAGTCAGAGAAGGAAAGGTAACATCGTCAGGAAGATAACACAAGCCCACTGTCTACTATTTTGCTTCTCTTAAGGAACTTGTACCGAACTCTTGTACCGAACTAAAAAATTTGATGCAAAAAGTCCTGCCTAGATACTGCTAGTCCTTCAGACCCTCTTCACCTAAGCTTTTTTGTTTTCCTGACAAACTGCAAGTGCTTTCCGCCTTTCTCTTAATGCATCACATACTTGTGGCAACCAAGTTTCTGTGGGATAGGTCCATTTGGCTGCTTGTACAGCTCAGATGGGAGATTGTTTTAGATGAATAGAGCCCGTCACTTTTAAAGTAACAGCTGTTACTCACAAAATTGGACATTTTCCAGCTAACTACTGCTATGAACAGAAGAGTAAATAGAGTCCATTTAACAGAGGCATGAAACTCAGCGCTGCTAGAGAGCCATGATTGTCATAGGAGACAGCTGTCCTCTGAGTAAGAAGTAAGGTCAGGTAGCAGAAGTGTCCTCCCAGCTGTTTCTTCTTCAACAATAATTGTCAACCTTATGCTTTATATCAGTGATTGCTTCAGGTAAACAAAGCCTTGACGTTTCTTGTTTGAAGTAAGCTTACAGAAATAACGCCATGGATTTTTGAAAGCTATTTATCTAAGCAGCCAGGCACTGAAGAAGCTCACCCAGGGAAAGGTGTAAGCCCTCACTAGAAGAGATTTCAAAAATGGGTTAAATGAACTCCTATAAGATGATAGCTCTGTTAACCTTTCTGTGGAACAAGGAGGCAGCTTCAATATTCCTCAGTATCCTGTGATATCAACTGACCTGCTTGAAGATGTAGATATATTCAAATGGTTAATGAATCAATGGGCCAGTCTTATTGAAGAAGCAATCTCCTTCATCTGAACCTGTTCAAGGCCAGCTTGGATGGGGCTTTGACCAACCTGGTCTAGTGGAATGTGTCCTTGCCCATGGCAGGGTGTTGGAACTAGATAATCTTTAAGGTCCCTTCCAACATAAACATTCTATGATTCTATGATCTAGTTCAAGCTGGTTAATAGCTATCTAAGCCAAAATGTTGCATCTGTTTCAGCCCAATTGCCCCGCATCATGGATGAGGAACTGAGAGTCAATACCATGTCCAAAAGTGGCATGCTCATACAACTGAAGGAGTGTCTAAGCCCTCCAGCCTCAACTACAGAGTCATCACTAAAGCAGGTCTAACAAAATCTTCCCACAATTGTCTCTTTTTCATTCTACAGGGAGGTCTTCCAATATTCCAAAATAGCAGTGCCTACTACAGAGACCATTCCTGGGTAGAAACTCGTCCCATACTGGATTTCCAAAACTTCAAGTACCTGTAAGTCCTGTTAAGGGTTGCACACAAGAAGTGCTATTCATGAGCTCCATTTTTAAAAGGACAGAGTAGCCTCAGGCAATGTTCAAGTCTGGGTTTTCTTTTTAAAAGTATTGAATGAAAGACACTGTTAGTGGGGAGGGGAGTGCTCATGCATTTATTTGGATTTTATTTCTCAGTCAGTACAGAGCCAGAAAAGCCTGGTTATTCTCAGACCTACCATATATACAAAGCTAAGTGAATCAGATCCAGCAAATGCGTAGAATTTCATCATCAAATTGTTGGCATCTCTTCTATTGAATATTAATGCCTTATCAAAAGGTCCTTAAGATAAGATATTAACTTCAAAATGTTGACAGTGACAGAATTTGCTCCCTGGCATGCACTGAGGCATCCCAGAAGGCTGCTTGCATCTGATCTTAAAGGCACACCCTGGCAACCAAACCCCTTTCTCTTATTGCATGTAGGTTTGTTTGACTGCCTCCCAGAAGAGGTCAGAACTGGTGTGTGAAGGGTGCCATAAATCCAGAGAGTGACACACTTCTTCAGCTCACTGCACGCAGGTGCCTGAGCACTGCTTCGCTCTGCCACGCACAAAAGCATGATTAGCTGAAACTCAGCCCTCTATGAAACACAATAAAATTAATTCCCAGGCTTCTTTTTTCTTCTCTTTTCTCAATGACTCAACTATCATGCCAGCTAATTTAGAGGGAAAATGTACTTCAGATCACTTCCAATCTCTCAATTTAAACCAAATCCAGGAGGAGTAACAAGTTGCGGCTCTCAGTGTGATCTTACAGCTGCATCTGCTGGGGAAGGCTACAAGCAGGAGAATCCTCACCAACACTCTTGTTCTATAGCCACCATCTCCACAACTAGGAACTAGTTCATCACTTGCTGAGATGTTGGCTTTATGTCTTTTCCAGTGACCTACCATAGTCTTTAGAGATGTTTATATAGGCAGTATCCTATCAGGTAAATGCATGGGTGGCAGTAAGTGCTCCAAAGCCATAAGGAAAACACCATAACAGATGACTGCACAGGAAAATTCCTGTTATATTGCACATCCCCATAAAGGGTTTTCTCTGAAGCACCATCCACAGAGCTATCAATTTCTGAAGTCAATACACCTTGGCCACTGCTTCTTCTGCCAGGTAAAGGAAAATGAGGCAATATCACTTTGGAAATGTCCAAGGCAGCATGGTGGCTCTGCTGCCTAGCAAAGAGAGACAGCACAGAGAAATCTGCCCTTCTTGCTGCCATTGTCCTGCTGGTTCCTATGCTACAATGATACGACTCCACACTAGTGTCCACACAGTCACTCCTGTTTCACCTGTGATGATAAGCAGCTCTGTGGAAGAGTGAGGAAAGGGAGCAGTGGGGGCAAGAAGTAAGGAGGGAGGATTTGGAGAGAGGAAGAACGCTGATGTGCAGCTGCAGAGGGATATGGTCAGAATAAAACAATGGTGGAGAAAAAGAATCAGGAGCAAAAATCCCAAAATGCATATATTTTCATTATTTAACCAAAGAATCCTGAGGACACTGATATTAGTGTCGGTTGGTCCTCATCAAGCCAGTGTCCAGAGGAAATGGACCCTTTCACAAAGACCGTCAGCAGTGTCACTATCTGCCCTGTTGAAAGTGTCACTGGGCACATGGAGGGAGTTTTCCTGTTTTCTGTGGACCTCATTGATGGCTTGAGCACACAGGGTGGGAGCTGTAGGCACAGAATAGGCACACATCTTGCTCCGTCCATCCATAACTCCATGCCTTCATCTTTCTGTCCCTCCATCCCTTCATTCCTCTGACCCTCTACTCCTTCATCCCTCCTGGCTTCCCCAAGGTCACTAGAGAAGAAAGCAATAGTGACAAGGCTTGGCTGGGCGTCCCTTTCTGTTGTGACTTGGTGGAGGAACATACCTTTCCTTAGTCCTGTTAGATACTTCTACTGTTGCACTTTATTCTCTGTTGGAGATGATAAGACAGAGAAAGAGAGTAAGAATAGGACATAGGCTTTAAATTATCCCATGGAGCAGGTTCAAAACAAACCCAAGGAGATCCATTGTGAAGCTGGCAAACTCCACCACAGGATGTCATAGGTGCTGAAAAGTGGTGAGTATTCATGGGCACATTCATGCCAAAAGAATCACTGATCTTACAAAATACACAGGAACCACCTCCAGGTCAGGAAATCTCTGAACACCAAGTGGTTGAATGCCAGAAGAGTAATTTAGGGAAATACATGCTTATCTTGTTCTTATACCTGGTGTCACTCTGGACCACTGTCAGAAACAAGACCCTAGGCTACGCAGTCATTATAGCCTTTCTTATGCCCTTCTGTTAGTCCAGGACCTGTTGCATCCTTCATGTGAGCAATATCCCCTCCTCCCCTCCATGCACACACAAACACACAACCCTTCCTTCCAACAAACGGCATTTTAGTCTTTCACTATGTCTCATCTCCTCCCACCTATACCATACCAACCCCCTGCCTTTAACGTCAGTGTCATGCCAGTCCCTCAGATCCCTTCTTTCTAATACCAGCCAGCTTCTAGCATAATTTCAATCACTCAAAGGCTCCAGGGACTATGACACCAGATCCAAGTTTGTCCCAGTAATGCCTTAGTCCTTTCTGCCTCAAGCCTCCCACCAAGAACCTCAGGTGCCCAAAGTCAGGTCTGGGAGATGGCAGAAAAGTGTGAAACCAAGGAGATATGATTTAGGAAGGGAAGAGCAAGCTAAATAAATCTACAAACCCAACAAGATGTCTTAACTTCTGCCACTTCAAAGTGTGGGTTGTGTTTTTTTTCTTCTAGCTTACACTTTTTTCCTAGTTGCCAGTGTCAACACATACTCTCAGGAAGATGCTTTTAAAGCTTTCTTTGCTTTGTGAAATGCTATTTTTGTTGTAAGGTGTAATGAGTGCTTTAGAAATTTCTTGTACCATTGTCAAAGACAGAAATTTAAAGATGTCTTTTCTTAGGAAACAACATGAGCTCAGTCCAAAACAGGTCTATGATACAAAACTACTTCCAATAACTTGGTCTATCTTTGTCTTAGAAGTTGTTGGCCTAAGGCATCTTGTGTAAAGGGAACAAGTGCAACATTTACAGGCTGGCCTAGGGCATTTCATTTAACAGTTTACAAATTGTTTAGGCTTTGCTTGCCCACAGGCTTACCCCCTACTTCTTCCTCAGACAACCACATCTTCAGGCAATATACAAGCTAGGATTAACCGAATGCCATTGACATATTTTGTGTGCCAGAAGGGATGTGTAATGCACACCCAGCTACCCATTCCAGCACAGGAATTTGATCATTGCCATCCTGGCTTTGCAGCATGTTCCTGCAGGGTTGTAAGATGTTTGCTCTAATGGCAAACATCACCACAGGAGCAAATACTCCTTTTCACGCAGTATTGCTGGACACGGGTCTTTTTTACCTAAATATGGCTCTTTCATAGGTCTCTGAGATCTTGAATGTGTGTGTTGAGAGAGGATTGAGGGCAAGCAGCCACCCTGATTAACAGGACGATGAATTGTGTACATGACCTGAGCCATTATTTGTGCCTTTTCCATCTC
Source organism: Coracias cyanogaster (assembly GCA_033124195.1). Classification (NCBI taxonomy): domain Eukaryota; kingdom Metazoa; phylum Chordata; class Aves; order Coraciiformes; family Coraciidae; genus Coracias; species Coracias cyanogaster. The sequence continues at coordinate 112,061 of JAVSBS010006121.1, forward strand.
AATCCAAGAGCTTCCTCAGCAGAGCAGCCATCCGGGCAGGGCACTGGCAAGTCACAAGGCTCTGAAAGTTGCACTTTTGTGTACAGAAACAATGGTTATTTTTAACCTGCTTCACATTTCAGGGCTCTATGCTGCTTTCCCTGCAGCAGGAAGAGGGAGGTGAGACCCTGCTGGGCATCTGCTGGCTGTAATAAGACCACACACACAGGTTCATGCTCAGAATTTATTAAGCAGGACAAGAGTGAAGAGAGACAGTACATGACATGCAGATCAAATACCAGCTGCAGAGGTCACAGAGGTTGTCACAGTCTTGAAGACATGTTTAAAACCTGGCTGCAAGCTCTGACTACAGACTCACCCTTGTTCTGCATCCAGCTCTTTGGACATACAGAGTGGTCTACACGGGAAAGGTAAGAAGGATGCAGGCTTGGGGTCTGATTTGCCACTGGCTGGACCACTTACCATCTTGATGTGAAGCAATTGTTGTCTCCTTCCAAGTAGCTCTTTTCCAGACAATGTCTAAATATAATTTGAGGAGTATCACAGGCCAGGGACTGCTCCCAAAATGCAGAACAAATCACTAGTGTTTAATAATACGCATGCCAACGTGCAATGTGTCCTGGCAGACCAAAGAATGGAATTTGACTCTTATTTATTTGTAAAATATTGCCACAGAAACTGGACTCTAGACCCAGCTAAATGTATTTTATAGCCCAGTGGTGTATCACACAAAAAACTAAAACAAAACAAAAAAAAAAGAAAGCCCAGTTCTTCTTCCTCCACAGACTTAGATTACACCACTGAAGTCAAAAAGCAGGAATGACAGCCTGAAGCACTGCAGCTTTAGTTCCTCCCAGTGACCATTATTAATGATATACCCCAAACTGTGCCCGTTTCTATCTTGAATCCTGAGGATTTCTATCTTTTCCCATCATCCCACCCCTTGAGAAAGACGCTTAGATTTAACCACATGTTGTAGGTCTACATTTCTGTGTGGCATTCTCACTACATACACAGTGACCCAATGGCTACAGCATGTTTGTCACTAGAGCATACATATTATTCTCTGTATATAGCACCTGGATTGAATTTGCTTGACCCACCAGCTCACTATCTGTACATTTCTCATCCTGGAACAGTTTGCAGTCCACATCCTCCTCTGCTGCCCTCTGGAGTTGTACCCATGCAAGCAAAGTGTGAGGGTCTGTGATTCCTAAAAAATCATAGGTAACATAAAATTAAAACTACAGACGCTTTGGTCCAGAGTTACACTTCTAGCCCCTTCACGCTTTCCCTGTGGTTTACCACACCTGTCTAGATCCAATCATTGTCCTTGCATCCACCTCCTGCTCTTTCAGCCTTGTTCCCTGTTGGACTACTACAGTTCTTTGGTGGCCCCAATTGTTATTTCTTCTTCTGGCCTGCTCAGTTCCACTCCTAGCTCCTGCTCTCAGCACCTTCAACTCCATGCCCTGACCCTCCATGGACCCATAAGGCTGGCTCCTGCCTTGCCCTTTCAGACTGCTGCGTACCATCACTTTGCCATGTCCTCACCTTGGCTTCAGTACCCCAGCCTTGCTTCTGCTATTGCTCTGGGTGTGACTGCCCATGCCCTGATCAACAGCTCCTCCCACAGATACTCCATGTTTGCCTTCCATGTCTGCACACTTTGCACCGTATAAAAAAGCAGAGTGAAAACAACTTAGAATAAGGCTGTTTGCAAATTATAGGGTTTTAATTTGGCTAGTTGCTAAGGCAAGATATCACTGCTTTCCAGAGAGAAACAAAATCTGACTGTTTTGGGCTTCCTGCGTATATTTTCATTGAAATTTTAATTTTCCAAATCAACCTCAGCCAGGCTGAACTCATGGCTTCTACAGGGCTTTGAGCCCAGGAGGGAGCATAGATTTTAGTGCACTGCCTCTGCTTCACTGCAGTGGCTGGAATTAAATTATTGACTTCTTCATGTGGAAGGCTCTGGGATTTGCAAAGTGTAACTTCTTCATCAAGAACAGTTGTATATATGAATTAATTAGAGCTTTAGGATGTGGAATTCCAACACGCAAACAAAAAAAATCTGCTTGGGAATGGGTTAATGACTCTGTCAAGGTCGGTCCTGGGCTCAAGCCATTGCTGGAGGACTACAGTGCCTGAGGGTAGTAAAAGAAGAATACAAGGGAATGGGAACACTGAGGTTGTTGACAAAAGTCCTCACTCTTGATTTCTTTATCAAGGCAGGCATTTCTTCTGAACTGATCAATCCTGTCCTGCTCTGGCCTTCTCTTCTGTATGAAGACAGACTTTGCACTACTGCTGTAATTTTTATGAGAGAAGTTCTCTCTCATAAAAGATGTATAGAGAAATTATCTCTCATAAAAGATAGAGAAGTTCTGTCTCATAAAAGAAAAGTTACCATGAAGCCCAGTGCGTCAGGAAGAAGACTTCTAACCAGCCAAGTCATTTTCAAGCTAGAAACCAGGAGCAGTTTACAGTAAAACAAGCCTATTGGCACTTCCTTCCTCAGCCAGCTCTGTGTTTTGTTGGCTTCTCTGCTTGCATTCAGACATATCCATCTGCCTACCACTACGCAGAGAGCTGTTGCACCAACTACAGTTCCGTGGGATGACTCACACACAAGTTTCTGCAAGACTGGGATGTGCATTAGTAGGAATTTTAGGTTTTTAGTTGGCTATGTTCATCTAATAAATTAGACATACGATACATTTCTGACCCATGTTTAACTTTTGATCGAGTTTCCAAAAAAGAAGCAAATCATATATTAATAAGAGAGTCTGGAGCTCTACAGGACATAAAGGGAAGATTTAAAGCCATGAAATCAAGTCCACAAACATGATTTCAGAGAGAGAAGTAAATAATGAATACATTTTCCCTCCATGAGTAAGCAAACAGATGGAATGCGATGCAGAGGCTTCAAAGGGGAGAATGGTGAAGCTGTGCTCCAAAGAAAAAAGCTGCAAAATCCATTCAGCTATGTCTCACTGCCTCAGCAAACACCAGCAACCCAACAAGCTGGGTGAGATTCTTCGTTGTTAGATGGAGCTTTGCTTTTTCTCCCTTCCATTTTTATCCTCTTATGTATCCCTCACTGCTCCTTCACACTTGAAGGTGACACTTCAGCCCATTTCTTATGGACTGTGTCATCCTAGAAGGTGTGAGCAGCCATCTCTACAGCTTCCTGACTGATTCAGTCAGCAGATCCCTCAGTCTACCTAAAGCAGAAAGCAATGTGCATTCACCTGTTAAGCAAATACTGTCAGTAGTGTCCTCTTCAACAAAGGAAGTGCAAACAAGAAAGCACATGCTGTGGCAAGGCTGTCTATCAAAAATGAACTTCTTTTGCACTCATCCACTCATTTTTTTCATCATGTATGTGCACAGGCACTCTTTCCCTCTGATGTGATCTTGCAGTCGTCAGCATATGCATACTTCATGATATGGAAAATTCAGAGCAGAAACTTTGCCCAAACATCTCAGTGTCTCAACAACTAAGTAAATGGAGGTTTCACAGAGCACGCAATGTTCCAACTCATGCACGATAGTCTTAAATGCTGGTGATACAGGAATGCATGTCCTGCATCCTTTGTGCTTAAGATCCTGCTCTCACAGCTCCAGTTTCAATGTTGATCAGGCACTAAACCAACATGGGCTCATATTTTAGCCTTCTTTATTCTTGGTAGCTCGACTGGCTCCAGCTACAGACAGCAGATTGAAAGAAAACTTAAGAGAAGTAAAACAGGAAGTTTAAAAGGAAAAAGGAAAACCCTAACTGAGTAGGAAACAGGAAAGCAGAAACATCACCAAGATTATCCTTCTGAGTGGCAGAAAGTTATCAGAAGGTCAGTAACACCAGGAAGACAGCCACACAAAGTGTGGCACGGCAGCCGTGTGCAATCCCTCTGCTTTTTTGCATTTCAGATTGTACTCTTCTATCTTAAAAAATAAACCAAAGCATTTAATAACCCCGGAAGGCCAAAGGGGACTGGGATTTGAATGACAGAGACTGGATTTAAATGAGAGATCCATGCCAGACAGTGGAAAATCTGCCTTCAGCTGGGAACCCTGGAGACACTGAACAATATAAAGACGCAAATGGGCAAGTCAGAAGAAAACTCTTTGGATACCTTCAGCAAAACACCATATAGCTCAGAAAACAGCAGAAGATAAGCTCTGGCTCTTGTGATTCTTTCACCAAATAGCTAGCCTGCTTCATCACAACGTCCAGTGAAAGCTTTGTCCGCACTGGCTGCATCAGACAAATGTTGAAGCCATGATCCAGGCCTTCCGTGCATCCATACTTCCAACCTTCATACTTAGAAGACAGATTAAAATGGCAATAACCATCGCTAAAGCCTCAGCGGCAGGCTGAAAATCTGAGGAACCAACAAGCCAGTTTCTCATTTGTGCGAAAGAAAAGCATAGAGCAAAATGAAAGCCCCGCTCAATTTCTCGTGCTGTGACACCCAGGGCCACAGAGGTTTGCTGTTCCTCCCATCACCGTGAGCGCTAATCTCTTTAGCTCTATATTGGGAAATACACCTCATGATTCCCTAAAACTCAGAACTCACTCAAGGACACAGCAGTAAGTGCTAGCTGCAGATGACTTTCCACACCATAAAACCACAACTTCTGTTCCCCATCCCCCTGCGCTGTTCGGAGGGAGGAGGTAGAGAAATTGGGAGTGAAGCTGAGCCCAGGAAGAAGGGAGGGGTAGGGGAAAGGTGGTTTTAGATTTGTTTTTTTTATTTCTCATTACCCTACTCTGACTTGATTGTCAATAAATCAAATTAATTTCCCTGAGTTGAATCTGGTTTGCCTCCGATGGTAATTGCTGAGTGATGTTCCTGTTCTTATCTCAATCCACAAGCCTTTCACAGCTTTTTTTCCTTCCCCTGTTCAGTTGAGGAGGGAGAATAATAGAGCAGTTTCTTGGGCACCTGGCATCCAGCCAAGGTCAACCCATCACAACCATGTCTTGAATTTTAGTGAAATTACATAGCTACACATTTCCTATAGGCAATGCAAAAATGTTAATCCACTGTGCCACAGTCACAGAGTGGGGCTCAGATTTACCCTGAGCCACATTATCTGCTGGTGTAACCTGGCATCACAGTCAACCAACTCAACAACTCACACTCTTCAGAAGGAGTTAGCTGAGAGGTGGCCAAAGAATTAGTCCTGGGTCAAAAGTAAGCCCAGCAATGACGATATCATACATGATTTCAGGACAAATGCAGTAACTGCAAGTTCTGAACCCAAAGTAAAGGCTTTTTAGCCCTGAGTTTAATTATAGAGCAACTTCTTGAGCTGGACTTTGGTCTGAGCAGCAGGGGCAGCAGTTGTCTTGTAGGAGATTAATTTATCTTCCAAGATGTGCAATGAGTGGGCAGCACTCACTATCACTCTGCCCCAGCCACCCCTCTCCATCTGCAGCCACAAAGAGAGAGAAAAACACATCACAATGTACATGTCTTTGCTGCCCATGGTGTCCAGAAAAAGCAAGCAATTGAACTGCCTGACCAATTCAAGTTGTGCCCATGTCCTCTCATAGGAACACAGGCCTGGGTAAGGAAGGCTACGTCTAGTTGCTTTCTTCCCAAGGCAACCATGCCAGGTACGCCCCATCATAGCCCTCCCATATGCTTATTTAGGGCTAATAATCATCGTTTTTTCCCAGAAATCCACTACATTGTTTTTCCTCTGTCAGGCAGCTTCAGCAAAACACTGAGGAAGCAGCCTGAATGAACGCATTTGTGCATCGCATAAATTCTTGAAAGAAAAGGTTATGCAAATATTTCATTTCCACAGCAGTAGGCTTTGACCTCAGGGCAACCTCTGTGGCTGTGTTGTCTCTGCTAAAGGCTTTCAAGTATGCTCAGATCTAGCGTATGAGATTAATAGCCATGTAAAGGGCTTTGTGTTGAAATATTATTGAAAGGCATCACAGTGTTTCCTTTGACTCAGTAGGAGGGGAGAGGAGAGTTGCTATACAGCTCTGGTTTGGCCAGAGAGATGATTTCAGTCTGACGCCTCTGGGATTTAAAGTTCAGTTTTCTTCTGCAGCAATCTAATATCCAGCTCCAAGGCTGGTGTTGGTCTCTTCTAGACTGGTGTTGGTCTCTTCTCCCAAATTACTAATGATAGAACAAGAGGAAATGGCCTCAAGCTGCATCAGGGGAGGTTTAGATTAGATATTAGGAAGAAATTATTTCCTGAGAGAGTGGTTGAGCACTGGAACAGAGTGCCTAGGAAGGTGGTGGAGTCACCATCCCTGGAAGTGTTTGATAAATGAGTAGATGTAGCACTTGAGGCTATGGTCTAGTGGCTAGAGAGATGGTAGGAGGAAGGTTGGACTTGATGATCCTGGTGGTCCTTTCCAATCATAGTGATTCTATGATTCTATGATTGTTCATTTTGAGTTTTTCTGCAATTCTGTAGTAGATAATACTTTGAGCTCCTGGTTTAAATACATCTAGGTGAACATAGCATCTGTAACATAAGAAAAATAACCCTTAAAAAACTCCTTAAGCCCTACTTGGAGTGAGACTTTCTTTCTTTGGGAGAAGAGGTAGCCAAGGCTACTGGACAGATGTGGGTGGTGGAGCTCCTCAGTCTAGACAAATTACAACAGTGTGGTAGGAGTGCTTACTGAAAACCTCAGGCATGAATAAAAGTCATGAGTCAAAGAGTTTCTGCTATATGTGAATATGTGTATGCTGGGTGCCAGGGTGTGAAATAGAGCACACAAGATCTCACCTTTGCTCAGCCTTGATTTTTCTTGCTTATTCACCTTATGAGTTCTCCATTTCCTGCGGATAGTATACTAAGAGGCTGAGAAGACTCTTAAACCGGTCATTAATTTGCACAGTTCTGGCCATTGTGCAGTACAAGGCACTGGTTTGGGAACTGGGAATCTCAACTTTGCCACCGATACTTTAAATGGCTTATGGCAAATCAGTTCACCTCTGCCTTTGTTTCTGAAGCTACAAAGAGGGGTAAGTTATCTTGAAATCCTTTCCAGAGTACTTCAGGATTTAGTCATGCCAAAAATTTGTATGTAGAGTTAGCTGATGGACTGCACGTATTTCAGAGCTCTATGACCAAAGCCATATCTGGTTTTGACAAGACCTTGCTAGTGACCCATGAATATTTGTGTTTGATGCCCTCTCTTTTCATCTGGTTGGCAGACTTTACATGTCTACTTGCATGTAGAACCTGCTGTGTTACAGACAGCCCTTTCAAAGGGGGTCACAGGTAACAAGTGAAGGTCAGAAGTCACAAGGTGTATCTGTTGCACGTAAGTACTTAGTTTGGCGCATGCTTAAATTTCACTCTTAGGGGCCTTAAAGCTTGTATGTAGCAATATGAATAAGCAATAGCATGAGGAATTAGATCATTGGCCGCTGTGTCATATGTAGATCCCTTGCTAACTGGAAAGTGTATCATTAGCGCATGATACTGAAACATTGGGAGAGGCCAAAGTTGCACAAAGCAAGGTACAAGCTTGGTACCATGATCTGATCTCTAAATCTTTCTTGAAGGTAGAGAGGTCCTTGCCAAATGTTTTTGTGCCAGAGTGAGAAGCTATGATTCTTGGTCAAATTTACCTTCCTCGTCTGGCTCTCTGTTCTTCTAAGAGCTATTCCTCTTGTTTTTCTGTAATAGATTAAGAGGCTATAAGCTTATACTGTAAAAAAAAATACGAAAGGAAGGGGGTTTTGATATGTGGAGAATGAGTCTGTAGAAAGATGTACGAAAAAAGAACTGATACTAGTAGACTGAGATTTTCCTTGCAACAGAGTTATAGATGAATATGAGATCATTAGGTTTTCATTTTCCCCGTGTTAGAGGATTTTGTAATTTTTGTCACTCACCTCTAGCAAAACAGATACACAGCACAGAGTAACTGAGGGAGCAAATTTTGGGCAGAATAGCAGGACAGTTTCAGGCTCATCAGACTTGAATTGACAGAAGGATATTCACAAAAGAGATCTTGGAGACAGGCTGAAATGATAGTTTTAACAGAAGAAGAAACATCTGGATTTATTTATAATTTATAATAAATATAAAATATATTTATTTATAATTGAATAAGTGTTTATGAAAACAGATCTGCAGAGGATGTAGGGAAGATGAAGGAGGAACAAGGAAGGAGCACTATCTACCCACAGAAATGCAGAGGGACCCTCCCATGTAAATGTTATAGGAATAAGTAGAGATGGGAGGACAATTTGAGGGTTCTGTAATTACAAAAGATATAGGAAAGGCAACATTTCAAGAGGATTATTATGATGAATATGTATGATTATCACAAGGGGTGCAGACAGTTTAAGATTTTTGGCCTTTCAGGATTTTGGTAAGAATTGTTTCAGGGGCAGAACCTGGATTAAATAGGATCTAAAGATGGAGGTGAAGTAGGACTCCCGGCCATGCATAAAGCTGAGTGTATGGAAGCAGAGGTGGACCACGGTAGTTAAAGGCAGGTCAGAGATTGTATTTCAATATTGGGAGTTCAAAGTGTATTTTTATTGTGAAGGAAAAAGAGCCATGTACGACCTGGTTTAAGGAAGACCTGAAATAAAGTATTCTGGGGCAAACAAAAGGAGTTAGAAAACTAAAAATTTGATTGTTGAAAGCAAAGAGTATGTGAGATCTGTACTTGGGAATTGATAGAGGAGGTAGCGAAGATTACAAGCTGCTAACAACTACGTAAAGAGTCTTGTGCTTTTCTGTTAGAGTGTTAACTAGTCTTGTAATGGTAGTCCAGGAGAGTAAGGAATATACACTGACAATTTAGCAATTACTGTTTTCTGAAACAATGACTGGAAAGTGCTGAAGGGTTGTATTTTATTATTTTATTTTGTTATGAATGATGTTTACATCCTAGAATAGCAACAAAAAAATCCTTATCTTCTTTCCTTCCAACAGATTTTTTGCTTTTTGAATACCCAATCTACATTTTGTTTTAACATTTCAGTGTTACCCACAAATTTCTTTGGGGGTTTTGTCTTGTTGAATTGTGTGGAGCTGTGAGAAGATGATGTGTGTATGGAAGAATTTTTTCAGCATTCTTCTTTCTCCTACTTGTTTCACTTTAGCTACTTATTATTTGTCTTGTTACATGTTTGTAATGCCCTTGTAAGTGGGAACTCCTCTGTCAGCAGGTCTGATACCATAAATATTCACAAACACAGTTTTTGAAGTTAATAAATAAATACTTTTGTTTCTTTTACAGATGATATCATTTCACGCTCTTATTTTGCAAGAGGTGGTCAAAGAAAATGGATAGCTATTCAGACTTAAACGTAAAGAACCTCTCATCTTCAGCTAATACGTCTGTTTCTTTGCCTGGACAAGTCGGACTCAATGCCACCGGCGGTACTCCTTCTATGTCAATAAGCAGGCTTTTCCCAGCCTTGTTAGAATGCTTTGGAATAATCCTTTGTGGCTACATAGCTGGAAGAGCCAACATTATCACATCAACTCAGGCCAAAGGACTGGGAAATTTTGTGTCCCGTTTTGCACTCCCAGCTCTACTGTTCAAAAACATGGTGGTACTTAACTTTTCTAATGTGCATTGGTCCTTCCTGTGCAGTATTTTAGTTGCCAAAGCTGCTGTATTTTTCTTAGTCTGCGTTTTAACATTGTTGGTAGCCAGTCCTGAGAATCGATTTAGCAAAGCAGGTTTATTCCCTATTTTTGCTACTCAAAGCAATGACTTTGCACTGGGATATCCAATAGGTAAGTATGCTTTCTTCTTTACAATTATTTTTTCAGTGTTCTGGACGTGCCTGCTTTTATTTTTTCTTAATTTGAAGTTGACCTCTGAACTGACGTTACTTGCTATCAAAGCCATTTGTCAAGTCATATTTCTTGACCTCAGGCCTTTTAATAAGGGAAGGAAAATGTCAGCTGGTATGAATGAGGCAGAATTTAAAGCAATCCAACTACTGTCATCTATGTGATCTTGTCATGTTAAAGTAAATCAGATTTAAAAAAAAAAAATCAAAATTGCTATAAATTACTTACTGCAGGCATTTTTCCTCTCCAGAGTTTCCCTCCAGACCACAATTCTTTGCTCTCCAAATTATGAGCCTGTACCTGTGGCCTCTGAAATAGCTGCAGTGGGTTTTTTACAGATCTAGCATTACCTCATGGTTTAGCTCAAAGAAAACATCAAGCCATAATGTTGGTGCCTACTGGTTGTAGAGTGCGTGAGACAAACTTTACATCTGTTCAGAAGAAGCTTCTCATTTTTGTGCTACTGAACATAATTTATGTGGCCAGTCACGTTTTATCCCTTAATCTTTTCTTCTGTTGTGGCCAGTAGATGTGCTTTAGGATACAGTCTTGGAAGAAGTCAGCCTTTTAAAAGCAAGATTACTGTGTGATAGGTGGTAACCGGTGTTTGTGTGTATCAATTCAGAATTGTACGTGGCTGTAGGGCCATTCTGGAGGCGCATAACTAACCACCAGTCCAGTGGAACTAAAAAACAAACCAACAAAACACAAAGAGGCGTTTGGATTAGAACTTGGATAGCTGTGTACTCTTGTTCTTGTAAGCCTATATTCAGAATTCCAAGCAACACCAGTTATTAAACTTAGTTTTATCCCAATCTGCAAGACTATTATTTTCTTCCCTCTTCATAAGCAATTTTTTTTTTTTCGCTTTTTCCTTTTTATAGGTTTTCTTAATGTGCCAATATGCTCTTAGCCATGCATACTGTGATACTTAGGCAGGCTTCTCCCACCTGCTACTGTCCGAATTGCCGTGCTTTTTACCTGCCTTGGGAGGCTCTTCTGTGCCAATGTAGCTTTCAGTGCTGCCTCTTCCCAGGCTGACCAGTGTGGCTGGTGTGGGAATGTACACTGCAAGTACCGGGATCTTCAAAATGCACCTTGAGTGAAAGGCATTTGGAGGGGATGCCTGGACTATTTTTTTATGTTTGCTCCTCCCTGAAGAGAAAGTACTCTGTGCCTTTCAAATTCTCTTGGGATCACTCATCATCTAGACAAGAGGAAAATCAAAGAAAGAAGCAAAAGCGAGTTTGTTCTAGCAAGGCAAAAAGCAAGATACTTGATTACAGAATTGAAAATACAGTTACAAAAGAGAAACTTAAACATGCAATTCTAGATTACACATAAGAAGCAACAGCTCCATATTTTAGATTACTGGAGGAGTTGGCAGTTTCTTTCTCCATGTTCCAGGGCAGCATGCTCAGGAGAATCTTGAATCTTTCTTACTCTTTTCCAGTTTGCTGGGTATGTATAAAATACAGACAAATTCAGTCACAAACTTTTTCCTCCTTAGATGAAAATACCCTGTTTCCTGCAGTTGCATCTCCTGAGATTTATTCCTCTTGGGAGAAATCAGAAATCTGTCACAAATAGGGCTGTGAGGATTACATCTTTTGTTTCTTCATACTGGATTAAAATGCCAGTTAGGGTTTCTCTTTTTTGATATTTTGAGGTTGTCTGAAAGTATTTCCATTGTATCCTTCTAGCTAAAATATTCTTTCTACTGTGAATGACTTTCTTGTCAGATTACTTTTTTTTTTTTTTTCAAGTATTTAATGGCTTATATAAGCTGGATTCATATTTTTCCTATCTACAATTTGGTCATTTTCACACCATTTAGTTATGAAGAGCTTTACCGGAATACTCAGTGCAACAATAGCACTTTAAGCTCTTGAGGGTTATTTCCTTTCCTGTCTTTTCCCTTCTCACATCCCCAAACTTTTGCCAGTGTGTGGTTCATGCTGCCACCTCTGCAAACTTTTCCCTGTTAGGGGCTTCTCTGGAGCGTTTGCAAGACAGGGCAACCACGAATGCCTTGCTTATTCCTTCTACGAACGGTGATAGGTAGTGTTTTGAGTAAAACCTGATCTTTTAATGGAAATGTATTTTCAAAGGCTGCTTCCATTTAAAGTTGTAAAAGAAAAAAATCAGTATTGACAAATCTGTATATTACAATAACACTATTTTAAAAGGCGGTTGAAATCTTAAATAGATAAACAGTGTCCTGCAATTTCATCCAATGTGGTTTTTTAATAACCACTATACTATTCTTTGCTGTTTAACAAAGATTTGCACATAAGAAAATGAAAATGCACTGTTGCGCATTTTCATCATCACCGTTATGAACTGTTTCAAAAATCATCACTGTTATGACAGTTGTACATTTCAAAGTGATGGTGTGAAAAACAACTGGTACAGAAGTTGGCTAGGTCTCCCCCCCCACCCCGACTGTCTGGTTTTTATTACTGGATGAGATGATACATCTCTGACAGAACAGCTTCATCTACTCTCCGGTACCATACTAAAGCACAGGTGTAGCAGTAGTGTTGTATGGATGATGGCTCAGTTACCATGACTTTAATGGTCCTAATTGTTTTAAGCATGAACAAATAGTGTGTGATTTATATGTAATTTTGAGCAGCTGGGATGTGGAGAATTGATATTTTAAAAACTATTAAAGTGCCTTTAATGGTTGGGTTTTTTTTATGATCAGCAAGCAGGTACTTTGATTTAAATAAAAAGGAAATTTTTCATCAGAGACAGAAGTTGTGGATTATTTTTACTGTTCTGTAAGAGTGATTTCTCTCTCTTCCTCCCTCCCCCCCGCCACCCCTGCCACCCCCTGACTCTGCAATCTACATTGGTTCCACTTTTTGCTACCCAGGAAAATGTATTGTGACTTCGTACATCAGTTACAATCAGTTCATATGACAGTAAAGTATCAGCTTTAGTACTTAAAGTACTGTACTAAACTACGTGTACAGTTTCCTTTTGCCAAAAAATAGTGATTTATTACATTTTCCACTCAGGCATTATTTACAAGTGACTTGTGTTGAGCTGCGTTTGATTGAACGGGCATCCTATATAAAGCAGCATAAAAATATTGCTCTAAAGTTTGAGGTTTTAGAAACATATTACTTAAGAAGTGTCCCACATATTTAAAGTGGTTTTATTTATCAGAATATATTTAGTGTTTAAAACTGGCTTATTAAATGCAGTAACTAACCACAAATTTGGTAGTTCTGTTCCGCAGTTTATTCAGAATTTTAGGACACATAGGTCTTGTATATTTACTTTAATCATGGCCTGTAAGAGGAAGAGCACCTTTAGTGCCATTCCTTATATATTAGAAATCAACTAATTGAGAATGGCAGTTTATTCAGTCTAAAGAGGAGACTGTTGACAGTAAGTGCCAATTTAGCACTTAGCATCTGCTATAACAGCATCTACTTAAATAATACGAAGGCAAAAATATTTTTGATTTTGAGTCATGAGGGATAACTTCAGAAAAAGAACAGGTTTAGTATATGGAGAAATGGAAATACCTGCAACTATTGGCTGCTTAGTGATCTTAAACTTTATTTAGTATTTTGAGTGCTGTGTTATCCAACAGAAAGGCCTAATAGGTGTATTTTATGCAGTAGTGCTTTCTTTTTTAAATATTCCTTGTAGTACAAGTAGAATTACACCTATTACTTAGAATTTGTTTCTCTCTAGGGTAGGAAAACTAAAATGGAAACCATCACTTTGCATATTTCTCATAATTAATGGAAATAATAAAATTACAGGGTAGGTAAAAGATCATATCCACTTTAAAAACATTGGAGTTTTAAAATTCACCCTAGAATAGCATCTCGTGTATCTTTCCAGAGTCTTGTAATGATTTTTGAAGTGCTGTTAGCACAAACTTGAAATAAGAAGCAATTCTACCTTGACTCAGAAGTATGTCGTAGCAACGAAGACAAATGCTTATGATTTAAAGTTCCTTGAGGGACCAGAACTACAGTGATAACTATTGTCCTCAGTAGTCCCAGAGAACTAATAATTATGTGATAATGTATTTTTTTTATTTGGTTGTTGCTTTGCACTGTTGTATTGATTCAATGTAGAAAGATCACACCTTGACTTAGCCATTGAAAACTGGTTAAATTCCGGAGTTGTGAGACTCTCCTAAGATGAGAAGCAACCTGTGTCCTGCAAAAGTGCCTTTAATCCTCCACAACTCTCCTGTTTCTGGGGAGGAAAAGCAATTCAGAAAAACCCCACCATTTTTTTTTTCAGCATTTGGGATGACTCAAAGGGCCCATGGGATTGTTACATTGTTTTCTTTCTTCTTTCTGTAAATGTTGAATATTCATAGAATCATTAAATAGTATTGGATAGTTAAATCTTTGGTCTTTAATGTGTTGGTTAGACAACTGTGGCCTAATGGTGGTTGGGCATACTTCTCTTACTGGTTTGTCTTATATAGATTATAAATGCAGTTACTTCTGAAGTATAATGAAATAATTTTTTCTCTAGTTTTCGGACAGCGAAAATTAATTTCAATATTAATGTATTTTTATACTGAAATGTTATGACTTACCGCTTTTCATTTTCTGTCTTCTAGTTGAAGCTTTATATCAAACCACTTACCCAGAGTATCTCCAGTACATTTACTTAGTGGCTCCAATATCTCTTATGATGCTGAACCCTCTGGGGTTTATCTTCTGTGAAATCCAGAAGTGGAGGGATAATCGCACTGTGTCACACAGCAAAATCAAAATAGTGGGCCTAGCACTCCTCCGAGTTTTGCAGAACCCAATTGTATTCATGGTCTTCGTAGGAATTGCCTCAAACTTTATTCTTGGACAGAAAATTCCTGAATACCTTGAAAACTTTCTTGATGGACTGGGAAGTTCATTTTCTGGCTCTGCACTTTTTTACCTTGGACTAACCATGGTGGGACAAACAAAAAAACTGACAAAGAGTATGTTTGTTGCACTGATCCTTCTCATCACAGCAAAACTGTAAGTTCGATTTATGTACTCCTATATTTTGTTCTGTAGATGTTTTAAGCTCTGGATGCACTGGTGAGATGGCGGTTCTCTCAAAATCATTGCAGTGATAGTTTGTTTCACTTCTGTTATTTTGGGTGCCTCTTTGATAGTATACAACTGTTAACTTTTAAAGGCAAGTTAGCAGACTGCAAACCTGTTGTTAGGCTCTGCAAGGAAAAAAAATCAGGATTGCTGTGGCTTCATGGACTACCCGCAGGCCATCTGTCACAAGTTGGGCATTTTGGAAATTACTAGCTTACATTAAAATTTTAACTAGCTAAATAGTTAGACAAGAGTGAGTTTAAGTATTATTTTATTAGTGTTTGTGTTTTCCTTGGATTACACAATACATCTCTAAATTAGTTGGTTTTCCTTGCTTTGTCTATAAATCTTTGAAAGTGCTATACTGGAAGAGCTTAAAAATGGTTGCTTTACACTCTTAAACTGTCTGATGTGAATAAGTGACAATTTGAATTTCAAGCTTATGCCACCGTTATCTTCCCTCGAATGTATCTCAGTTACTGCTGAACTAAATACTCTATTTGCTGCAGAGCTACAGTTAACATAGAACAGTTGTTTGGTGGTGAAGTTTATACTGTAAAATTTGAAGGTGCATTTGAATATCTGTACAACTAACAACAAAATTAGAGACCTACTTTGTAAACTAGCTCAATGAGAAATTTTGTAAGAAAAAAAAGATTTTTCATGTTACCACTTTGCTTTACTGGTGGGTTTCTGTAGTTAGCCTGTGTAAGGTTTACATAGTGAGTCTGTGTGAGATGTGGGGTATTGCTAAAGGTGAATAAAAAAGCATGAATACAGGGGTTTTTTTTGTTGGCCAAAACTTTCAGAATGGGATAGTTAAGCTTGAGCGCTTGTAATATTTCAGACAGCTTGCAGAAAGGTGGTCTAAGTTTCAAAGCTACTGACTGGCAATATAGCTACTGTTACTTTAGCAGTTGAAAAATGAGGGGTTTTAAAAATATATTTTAGTTTTCTAAATCTGCCGTTTATACAAAGAATGTCTGCACAATCAGAGACTCTGCTTATATCCCAGAGTTTGTTACCTGTATTTTTTAATATGTTTTTTTTTCATTTAACTTCTAACATAAATTAAGCAGGTAGTAAATGTTATGGTAACAGTAAAGGCAGTCATTCAAAGTGATGTCAGTATTTTGCTTTTCATAAATAGTGTTCAAACAAGCCTTAAATTTCCTTTTTTTTTTTTCTGAGTGAAGAAGAGTCTACTGCTATAGCTTGAGTAATATGGTTTTTTAATTACCTTTTTTCCCCTCTCTTTTCAGACTTATGATGCCATTTCTCTGTAGAGAAATGGTGGAACTCTTGGACAAGAGTGACAGCGTAGTCAACCATACCAGTTTATCAAACTATGCATTTCTTTATGGAGTTTTTCCAGCAGCACCTGGTGTCGCGATATTTGCAAGCCAATTTAATATGGAAGTAGGAATTGTATGTAGCTAGCTTTTCCCAAACATGCGCTACCTTTGAGCTTAACTTTGTTGATGAAATAAATAAGTAGGCTTGATGTATTTGCTTTTCTGGAGTATAGACTTCTTAGATTTACTTGTACACGCTAGATCTCAAACATAAATTATATTTTGGACTACTAATTAAGCAAAGTGCGATTTCATCATGTCTCAAGTGTCTATAGTACACATTCATAAATAAGTCCTCATACTTTTCTTATTTGCAACTCTAGTTGGAACAGATAGGATAACTTTAAAAATACAGAACTTCTGTCTTTGTTGTGGGTTTGTTGTGTGCTGGTTTTGTTTTTTTTTCCCAAAGACTTTATCTTTGAGCTACTGTTTTTGTAGGAAAAAAACAGAAGTAATGTTGCTGGCTTCAGTAAGAACAGTGTTAGCTTAATGCTGAAAATTTTTGGAAAAACTTATGCTTATGTTGCTCTTCAGCTAAATCTTGCAATAGAAATGCATTATCCTTTTTTTTGTTTTTAATAGTAGAGGGTATCAATTATCTTTCCAACTTCAAATACAAATTTTATAACTGTTTTTTTCCTTTCACTTTAAGTGACATTACAAAGTTCCTGTTGACTTCTGTTGTTTTTAATGTTGTCTATTTTTGGTTTGTTTAGTTGGGCTTTTTTTTAAAGCAAAGGAAAAAAAGAAAAAGAAAGGACACTAAAAGTAAACCTTGTAAGATAGAATGTTGTGCCCAACAAACTCAGGTACTCTCTTTAATAGAGTTCTGTAGTATGCGTAACAATTGACATTTTCATCACTGTGCAAATTCTAGAAAGCAGAAAGACAGTGAGAAGCCAAAATAGAAATAACTTAGATGTAAATATATCTGGCTTCTTTGCGTGTGAGTACTTGCATAACTACATGTTTTCTTATTTATTTATGGTGTGAATTTTTGCATCCCAAAGTAAATTGTGGCATTGTAAATCCACCTCTAGACTGCAGTCATTAGTATATTTCACACCCATGAAAAAGCTCTGTAAGTATTTGTAGTAGGAACCTCTCTATTCTTACTATTTCAGAAGCTTGTTAAAATTTTCAGTTTAAGTGTATGTATAAAACAGATACTTTCTGGCTCAAATTATACATAATTTTACAGAAACAACCCAGTGATTTGTTAGAAGTCTACGTATGTTTAATTCAAAGGTACAATTTTTCCAGTGGTTGTATTCCTGAAAGCAGATTATTTAGCTGGAGATCTGATTAACTCTGTTTCTGTGTGACTCTTTCTGCAGATTACCTCAGGCATGGTAATAAGCACTTTTGTGTCTGCACCCATTATGTACGTTTCTGCATGGCTGTTGACCATTCCATCTATGGACCCCAACCCACTGGCATCTGCACTCCAAAATGTCAGCTTTGACATAAGTATTGTCAGCCTCATTTCTCTGGTAGGTGTTGAAGAAGTGAAATACTAAAGCACGCCATCATGTCAGGGTAGCGTTAGTACACAAGCAGCAAATCAAGTTACGATAAGATGAGACTTGTGTTTCATTGTTATATCCTTTTGTAGAAGGATGAGGAAGGAGTTAAAAATCTTTTTGATTTAGTAGAGAGTCAGCTGGAAAGCCATGCTGTCAAGAACGATGGATAAGCAAATTAGAGCACTGATGCAGGGCTTAAGAGTTTGTCCTTCTCATTGCTTTAAAAAATAAACCAGACCAGGATCTGGGGGAATAACAGTACTAGCTTACGTCACGGGGAATAATCACATCAAGCCTTGTGAGGTGCTTGGATGTCACAGTAATGGAGGCTGTGTACAAACTTCAGTTCCAGAAATGTCAGTGAATACTTTTTTAATGAGTATTAGTAAGTATTAATGAAAATATTTAATTTGGAAGTTTTAATTTAGCTTTATCAAATTCCTTTCCTCGAAATTCTGTTCTTAAAGAGTCCAGAAGTCCAATGTGAATTGTGCTTTGGCTTTATAGGCACTACAGATGGTGTGTTTATTTTGTTTGCTTTTTCAAAATAAAACCATTCATGCTGGAGGGAGTTGCAATTTTCTTAAGTTTTTTGTCTCACAGAAGTCCCCTTATTTTGAAACTGCTTCAGTGGGAGCCACAAGTGAATGCTGCGTTTTGCTGTCAGAGGCAATGTCAGATTCAGGGGAGGGATTTTAAATTCTAAATTGGCAGGCTAGTCTGTGATCATTTATGTCCTGAGGAACAACCAGGCTTCTGCACACTAGAGGCAAGTTCTTCATGCTTCCTGGAAACATTTCACCACCGTGAGATCACAAAGATACATTGCTTTTTCTGGCTGTAGCTGCTGAGATGTAGGGACCAGCAGCAGATGGTGTGGAGCTGACTACAGTAGTCATGTTGCTAAGAAACTTTTAAAGATTTGTTGTATGTTTAATTCCACTGTACACAGCCAGAATACTCATCTTGTTCTTTTGGAGTTTGTTTTACTCTTAAATTCAACTTTTTCTTGTATATTACAGATCTGGTCTCTTATCGTTATTCTTCTGAGTAAGAAATACAAACAGCTTCCTCATATGATTACAACAAATCTACTTGTGGCTCAGGTCAGTAGTAAAAGGAATGCTGTCGTGTGAGTCTGGAGTTTTTTTTATAGTTTTAGCATCCATGGAGGAGGGGTAATCTAATGTGTAACTTGTCTAAACAATTTCTCTGCCTTAAAATACACAGTGAAAAAAATGATAGTTGATGCTGGTGGGATGGTTCTCAAACAGAACTAGAAGTAATCAGCATGGAGAGTGGCTTCTGAAATACACTTTTACTTATTGCCTGTTGAGTGCACTTCTGTATCAGTTTATGCCACGCTGAAATCAGCAATGCCAGGATCAGCAGCAACATGTGCTTGACTCCGTGGTGACCTGATTCAAGGAGCTGAACAGACAACTAATCCCTGTGCTGGTTTGGCTCCCTGAAGTGACTTGCTGATGGATCTGACAGGTGCCGGTGCTGATGCAAGGAAGGGGTGTGGGAATACATGGCTGGTGGCTAGGGAAGGGCAAAGCCAAATAGCTCTGGATTAGTGCTAGTTGTTATTTAAACTGAGAGAAAACTACAGAGTAATTCCTTCCCTTGAAGACAACTGCTGTTGAATTCAGTGAGAGGAGCCTGTGCTTGTAACCTATCTGTGTGGTACTGCTTTCTGAATTGTTCTGTAGCTTAAAAAAAAAAAAACCCAACATATATATATAGTAAACTCTCTGAGGTCTGATCATGGAGTCACCTTTGAAAAAAGTCATGTATGAGAGTTGCAGGTGCTTCTCATTGATAACAGCAAAGTTAGCTTTCATCTTAAAAAAATTTGAACTATTGTATTACTGTTTCCATATTATGTCAGCCTATCTTTTCAGATTCCTTCAGTAATAAAACTATCTTGTATGCAGTAGCATTGGGTGAAAACTTGTATAATTATTTATGGAGCAAACATCTGTTTACCTCAGCTTCATGTCCAAATAGTTTCAGATAAATGGTTTGTACTTAACAAATTTACTCACTATAAGATATATAAAAATTACCATTTTTTTTTACTGACTTGCCTTATTCCAGTTTGAGCTGTATAACTGCTGTCAAAAAACCCCTCGAAAACAGGGTACCATAGTGACGTAACTGTAGTATTGAATTTACTGCTGCACTGCTTTACTGCTATGAGAACTATCCAATTCCTAAAATCACACTTCAGTGCACCTGGGGATGGAGTTTCAGAGCTTATTGTAGCTGTGTCACAGTTAATCAGTTTTTCTTGTCATCCTGCTTTCCCAATTTAAATGATGGTATCTTGCCTCTCTTTCCAGTTTATTGCTTGCATCGGAATGGTGGTGTGGAATTTCATTGTCAAACAGAAAGACATCACCATGCAGATTCTAGTATTTATATTCCTCTACAGCTCACTTTATAGCACCTACTTGTGGACAGGTATGACTTTTCTTGGCAGAACCTGGGTACAGTAATAAGATTAATGCACTGAAATTTTCTTATATTCTTCAGAATAATTGTTCCTTTCACTTGTGTGTAGTTCTGCAAATACTTGTAAGCTGCAGCACTAGCAAACTGTTGTTTTGCTAGATAGAGCAGCCTCGCTAGCTTGTGCCAAAAGACAAGAACCTGCTCTCAAGGGAGAAACAATTACAGAGTGAATGTGGTGGATTGCCCTTCAGCTAGTCAAAATATTATCGGTGATTTTTAATTAATGCAGAGTTAAAGATTGTAATTATTCAGCATTAAGTAGATTTTAAAATTTATGCCTCAAAAAAAGTAGGAAATACAGAGTAAAGAAAACTACCAAAGTAGCTTTAACATTTCATTCCTGTGGCAATTGTAGTTTCTAAAACCAGTGTGTGTGTTCTGCAGGTGCAGGTGATTAATGAAGGGCTTACTTGAGAACTTGAAATAGGCAGAATTAAAAGATGCATGAGGAGGCTTGGAGAACCTTAAATGTGTGATTAAAAAAGAGACTCTGGCTATTCAAGAGACTTTTTATACCATTCTTGAGTCCAGAAGTCTAAGGATTTAAGTCCTGTGGTGTTTTTGTGGAGTAAATTGTCTTTGTGTTTAGCTGAAATAGCTCGCTCATGATTAGTGTAGCTTAAGATAAATATGAGCTTTGCTTTAGCGTGGGGAATGTTGCTGAGCTTCTGAGTTGTGGATAGAATAGGCAGTTCCAGAAGATATTCCCATATATAGTTGTATATGTAAGAATACATAAAACTTTGTTAATTTTATCACTGACTTTCTTTAAAATGGACTAGTCCTTTATAAATGTTATAACAGAATCCACCATTATTTGTTAGCTTCTTAAGAGTGTCTGTCTAGAACAAATTACTGTTGATACCTTAAGAAATTAGTTACTTTTGTCTTAAATGTTCCTATGACATCTTTTATATGCTTGTGAACTTTTCTAAGCATTTAGAAGTGTATGTTTAATATAAAAGGTCCTGGATTTCTTCAGTGTTTCGTTATTAGGATGATTTTTTTAAGATAATAGGTGTTTCTTTTTTACTTTCTTGGAATACAACTAGAAAAACAATTCTGGACTATTTGAAGGTCTGAGAAGAATATTTTAGTTACTGAGCAGGTCACATCATAGAGTTTCTAGACTCTGTATTTATCAGTTCACTTTTTAGTAATAAAGAAGTAATTTGTTTTGTTTTGTTTTTTACTTTTAGGTTTTCTATCTTTCTCTTTGTTTCTGTTGAGGAAGAGGGAAACAGTAAAGATTCCCATTGGGTTTATTATCATAGCTGGATGGGGGTAAGTTTAATTCAGATGTTTTCCGGTAGAATTAGTTGGGAGCATGACAAATATGTTATTTTGTTCCTATTTTGCTGTTTCAGAATCCCAACACTTCTGGTGGGAATCTTACTGATTGTTGGTGAATGTAACAACACTAGTATTGACTCTGCCTTTTTCTATGGAAAACACCAGGTACGAACACGCTCTGTCCTCATCACTTCAGACTTCTGCCATATCTGATACATTATTGAGAAATTGTTCTCTCTGTTTGCTTCTTATCTAAGTAGTTTCAGCCCAAGTATAGGCTACCATGATAACAGTATCATTGTAGAATACTTACAGATTGACACAAAAATGTATTTCTGTAATGAGCCATTAGGAAAACTTGTTTGAACAAGGACCTTTGTGTTTATGCAACTATGACTAAGAAAAAGGAGGAGTGGGCTTCCCAAAGAAGAGGATTAGGAGTGGTAATGAATTGCAGAGCCCTTTACCTGGTGACTAATTTGTAGCCTCGCTTGATAATTATCTAAAATTGTTACTATCCAGTAGCTAATTAATGGCCTCTGATCTGTAATAGATAGGATCTACGTTACCTGTGTAGCAGTAACTGCTTGCACTGTGGGAGAATTCTCTGCACAATCGTGGGCTGAAAGTCCCTGAGCCGGAACTACTGTTTCTACCAATGTGTAGTTCCTCTTATCAGAGGATGTGAAGTGCACTAGCACAGATGTTTGTCATATTTTCCCCTCCATCTTTATTACGGATGTAGAAGCGATGAGTCTCTCAGGATTATTCATGTGGTGCTTTCACAAGTACTATATAGACTCTGAGTGGACTCTGGGTGTTGGTAGCAGATGATTAGAAGGAAAGGTTAATTAATAGGATGCACCCCACTGGCAAGAGCATGGAAATTATTGCTGTGCCAGAGGGTGACAAAAGCACATTCCTCTTTGGAATTAAAAGGTACCTGAACAGAACTTAAACTGGAGCACTAATGATCCTGAGGGGAAGGATGATGAGGATGAGAGGATGGTTTTGGATTGCATGGGAAATGGGGTTCCCCACTTAAAAAAAATCTTAGCTACTCAGGCAAGGAAAATTGGTTAGTCTTGTGTACTGATTGCTCTTTCAGTGCCACAAGATGCAAGAGCAGTGAATACAGAAAGCTCTGTCTTATTCAGATGTGTTTGTTAGCATATTTAGGAAAACACAGAAGTTAGAAAGACTAATATATGCAAATATTTTCTTCTGTTTTGTATTCAAGTGTGTTTTCTTTGCTCTCTTAACAGATTATTACCACAGCAGTGATCCTGTTCATCAGTATATTGATGTCAGGTATCTCACTTATGTGCATGAATAGAAACAGGCAGGAGTCAAGCTATGAGGTTCTGAACCCGTATTCACCACGCAGCCAATTGGAGGAGGTTGAAGTGGAAGGCGGCGAGGGTAATCGAGTTTCAGCTACTGTGCCTCAGCCTTCTCCTGCATCTTCACAGCCTTCTCCAGGATCTTCTGCGCAGCAATCTGTGGAACAAGGTAGAGAAAGTGGGTTTGTAAAAGAATAAATGGCTTGGGATACAATAAAGTAATGTTCCAAATTTAATTCTGACCTGGGAAGGATAGTTGCTTACACCTTTAAGTGTTACACTAGAACAGAATTAAATCTAGACATAATTGCCCAAGCATTTAAGTTTATGTTTCTAAGGGAAGCTTGATGGTTATCCCTGTAAGGTTTGGAGAAGCGGTCAGGAAAAAAAGCATGTGTATGGTTTTTATTTAAGTAGTGGTATCTTGATAAGGATGTGATAACTGCTGTCCACTAGGCCTCTTAGATTGCTTACCGGCTAAACTGTCTCTCTGAGAATTAATTATATACCAGCAGCATTGCTACTCCATGTTTTTCTAATCCTCCTTGTCTGTATGTAGCCTATTTTTATCACTTCCTGGATGTTTTCCCTCTAGCTAAAAGTACTTGTGCAGCTTCCATGGTGGTAGTGATATGTTAAATATTTCTATATATTAGTACTGTAAACCATTAACCCTTTCAGCAAATTGGAAAAATTAAGTCTGCTTTCTCATTTTGGGTTAAAGTTGTGTAGAATTATATTGTCATGCTTAGAAAATAAATCATGGTAGTGAAGGAAGCTAACTATCCTGTTACTTTATATGCTTAATAGGTTGCTGTTCTTGTCAAACAACAAATGGTGAATTGTCCTGTACTGGAGAGAGCAAAGCAGTGTCAAATTCCGTTGAAGGCAAGATTCCTCCAATTGAGACAGGTAAACCAGTAATGTCTCCTTGTTTTAATACTGTAAACTCTTCTACAACATTTATGTACGTATTTCTCACAAAGAAACTGAGCTGTTGTTCTCTCAACTCTACTTGGATAACTTATATTTAATGTTTAATTCAAATATTAGGCAGTATGTTAGGTGTTTGTTCTTTTCTGCCTGATAGCTATTAGTAATCTTCCAGTGCTCAAGATGGACAGTTGTTTTGGATTGTGGTTGTTTGGTTTTTTTTTCACCACAAGTAAAAAGTCTGAGCATTCAGACCTCTCCATCATTGCCTTGTGTGGATGCTGGTAAGTTGAATGCATAGCCCTACTTTGCCCCAAGGTTTCCAGTTAAAATCACTTTTAAATGTTCTCATATTCATATATTGTGTCTTCTAAAAAAGCCTTTAAAGCCTTTGCTGTAATTATGTACAGGTCTTGAATGAGAAACCTGAATGGGATCTAAAGGAGCAAGTGCTTAATGGAGAAAATTGAGCAAGGGGGGCCTTAGAAGTCTCTGAAACAAAGAATGGATCAAAGTGCCTGTTCAGCAGCTGATGGAGAACTGCCTGCTCACTCAGCCCATTCTCATTGTACATCGCTGTCACTAGTCTAAGCTAGTTGCAGTGCAGCCTTTCTCTTTTTCCTATTTTCTTTGTCTTGTTGGTCTTTTTTCATCCTTAACGAGAAAGTTCATATCCTTATGCTTTGTTTGAATGCAACTTAACTTTCACCAGATCTAAATATTTCACACTGAAGCATAGTTGTGTCTCCTCTCACAAAGCACTGGCTTTCCTGCTATTGCCAGCTATTCCCTGTGAAGGAATTCAGACACACATTATAAGAATGTCTTCTAAAGATAAAGGCCAGTTTAATTTTCTTATCCTAAAAGATAAGGTAGAAAGTATCTTCTTATTGAGTGGAAATTTTTTTTGACCTAGTGAGTGAGCACTTCAGAACTATAAGGCAATAAAAGCAAATTGTCGTGGATACACCTGTGTAACTTTGGCTGCAATAATTACGAATTCTTCTACTATCCCATTGAACTGCTATGACCGATATCTGGTGTAAATGCTTAGCTGGGTGTTTGCCAGGAAGTTGTTCACTGCCATCTAGAGGAAGGTACTCAGAATTCCTTAGAACTCTGTAGCTGGGAGACAAATGTCCATTCTCTGGGTGTTTGGCCCTTGATTGAGAGAATTGTGACAGTGTTCTGATACAACATGTTAAAAACTGTTCTGAGAAGTGACTGTGTTTTCATTATTTCTGCTAGTGTTTTCTAAAAGTTTACCACAGCTTAAGTTTGCATTAAACCTTTGAAAGAAGAGTTCTGTTGCAAAAAGTTCCTTCATTTTAGGACCCCATGTGAACTACTGTTTCATTTGAGAATAGATGTCTGAACAGGTTATTGTCAAAGCTAATATTAAATTTAGTGTGTGTGTGACTTCAGTACAGATACTTACAAGGTAATATAACTCATCAAGTTACATGAACACGTTTGCTCATGGAGTTTGTAAGTTAGAAGCCTGATGAAAAAATCTGGTTTGTTTTTCAGCTGATCAGTGTGTGAATCATTGCAGTGCTCAAACCTGCATATTGGCTCAAGAAGAACAGCTTCTACAGACTGGAGACAAACAGCTGGCCAGACATGTGCTGCTGTGCTTGCTTCTTATTGTTGGCCTGTTTGCTGTAAATATTTTTTTTTTCTCCACATCTTAAGTCATTGAGGTGGAATGATCTTTAGGAAAGCTATGTAGACAATCCAGTAAAAATCTTTCAATTACTCATGTAACAATTCATTAATTAGAGGCTTTATTTTGGTCCCTTAATGAGGGATATAATAAAATTAATTTTTCTGTGCCACACCATAAATTAAAGGCAAGTTAAGATTGATAATATTACTGAGCAAGCCACAGTGGAGAACCCTAAAGGGAGAAAAAATGTAATGATGTTATTTGGTAATTAATTTATTATTACCATCCCTCTTCCCATTTTTTTCAAGAGCTAGTCTTCTTCCCTAGACTATAATAAATTAAAGATACAAAGTGAATTCTACTTCTGAAGGAGACTTTACAAAAATTCTTCCATCTGATCATGCGTATATTTGGAACTTGGATTTCTCTGAGGTGCCTTAGTAATGAAGAATAATGTAAGGCTTATTTGAACGGAGAAAGTGCAATTTTGTTGCTTTTAGTGGTGATTTGGAGGCAACACAGCTAAGTTAGTGTTGCCAGGCATCATTACTTACTAGATCCCAGCTCTGTGAAGGTGCCTGCCTCAGTGTTAACAGTGTGAAATACCAGAATGTAATGAATTAAGGATATCATTTGAATTTTTAACTATGGCAGAGATAAGAAACAACTCTCTCTGTTTGAATGTAATACTCAAAGTTGCGTTTCTTGTGGATGATGATTAAGGGGGAAGATTTTTTTAGTTTGAAATGGAAAATATTGTAGCACAAATACATGATACTGCAAAGCTGGGCAATGTGGCACAACTTTGTAGTGTAATAGCTAATGCTATTACTCTTCAGTTTGCTGAATTACAAAATGGACATTTTCCCCCTCTCAAATTTTTTGTATCAAATATTCCAAGCTAATCCTTTTTTTTGCATCCTCTATATTTAAGAGGTGTCCCAAATGGTAGCCTCTATTTTAGTTGTATCAGAGTGATTATGTAGATACTATGAAATGAGAGCTGTTACATAACGAATTAGCCTTTACACCCAAAGGGGTTAACTTTGGAGGACTTTTTCCTTCTGTCAGGCATCTAAAGTAGCTAAAGTGGTATGTGCTTCAGCTTAATGCAATCTTAACTATGCAGAAAATATGTGGAAAGCACTGGTCTCAGCTACACAGACCTAAACACAAATACTGAAAATCTGTCTGGGCTAATATTGCCTGTATTAGGTTGAATCCCAAGGTATGCTTAAGGCATATGTAAACAAGTGAAGGGCAGCACTTCTACACTGGTATTTTTTGCATTGTTTTGTTTAAAAACAAACAAGCTGTTTACCCTCCAGCTATTAAGCCTAACTAAAATGATGTTTTCAGGTGTTTATTCCCTCTTACTTGTCTTTATCTGAGTAATTTATTAAATAAAGACAGTAAAAATTGTGCAAGAATCTATTAGTATGTGAAGAGTAAGAAGATGCTTTAGATTTTTAACTAAAACCTGATTTATGGTTTATGTTGTTTTGGTTTTTCTTCTTACCAGAATCTTTCCAGTTGTTTGTGGTGGCTGTTCAACCAGGAGCCTGGGAGGCTGTATGTGGAATTGCAGTTCTTCTGTGCTGTGTTTAATTTTGGTCAAGTAGGTATCAATGTTTGTTCTGAAAACAACTTTGTTAGTGGATGTTGCAGCAGGCGCTATTACAAGCATTGCAAGTTGAAGTCCTCAAACAATGCTGAAGTTACCAGCTCCTTACGTTGTTTTGCTTGTTTTCTCAAGCTTTGTCTTTTGCTTTGATACCTTTCGAGTTGTAATGCCTGTCTTTCATGTGCACAGACACTTTCAAAGGTACAAATGACAACTGAATGTCAAATGTGTATGGAAAATGAGTAGGATTTTAGCCTTATTTGTACCAGAAAGCTTCACTGGTGTTGCTTCTGTGGAGTTACACCAGTATAAATAAATATGTGCAAGATGGCTAAATGGATACTTTCAATATAAGGCTCTAAGTTACGATCTCTTCAGTGTCAGTTACAGCCCCATTACCTACTAGCTGGCAGTTAGATGTGTAATTGTTCCAGCTGCACGTGGCCTGTTTCAGTGCAATCTGCCACAAGGGAGCTTTGTCTATCCGTGAAGGTGAAAGTAAGGCCGTGTTAATACAGATACTAGAGGAGCGTTTTACAGGTCCACGGACAGCTGTGCCTACAAGATGCATCACAGTATCAAATGATGATAGTAGTTTTGATACAAAAGCGGCACAGAAAAATGAATTAACTAGAGAGCATTCTAGCATGCAAATTACAGTAAATCCATTCTTTTCTTGACATAAACAACGACAGATGTAAACAACTGGCTGTGTAAGGATGGCCAGTTACCATTGAGTGTCAGGCGGCTTGCCACAGCTTTAGGTTTACCAAACTGTTTCTTGAAGAGTTTCTT